>WEDG01003673.1:0-62409 GCA_017591395.1 Schistocephalus solidus | reverse complement strand
GCTTCCTGACTGGCTTTGGCTGTCTGTTGGGCCTCCGCGTCGTCGACTTTCGTGTTGCGTGACAACATGCTACTCAGATAAGCAAAGGGTTTTACATTTTTGAGTTGAGCACTGTTGACATTGATTCGGGTAGCGTTGTATTCTGCGCTGGGTGGCGGCTGGTGCATGACAAACGTTTTGGCTGTACTGATGGTTAATCCAAAATCGGTGCAGCCTAGCGGTGACGAGGTCCATACTTCTTTGCATGTCCTCCTTCGTCACGGTTTTAACGGCGCAGTCATCCGCGAAGAGCAAGTCATGGACTGTAGTCGTAGACCCATGCGTTGAAGCCTGCATACGCCGACTGTTGAGAAGGTGCCCGTCAGTTCTGTAGGTGATGTGGATCCCAGGCTGCTCATCACGGTAGGTGTCCATCAGCATAGCAGAGAATATGAGACGGAAGAGGGTGGGGGCCAGTACGCAGCCCTGCTTCACTCCGTTGGTCACTGCGAATGCTTCGGATACCGTCCCGTTGTCAGTGACACGCGCCATCATCCCGTCATGAAGCCGACGCACCATGTGCGTGAACCTCTCAGGACAACCAAATTTCTGCATGACTTTCCACGTTCCGCATGACATTCCACCAAAGGGAGGCAGGGCACGCATCCGCTTCAGTAGAACTCCCTGGCCTTCCAAGTGGTTTTGTTGTCCGAAGAGCTCACATGCCTAGCTAGCCTACTTCAAAGGTTTTTTTCCATGGAAGGTATACACGCTCAGGCAGTTTCTTTTTGCTGGGTGTCTCATGATTTCATCAGACGGTCTTCCCGATCCAGCTTCTTCAAACTTCTGTTTACGGTATTGCCGCCTACATTTAACCTCTGGCTTTATCCTCACCATACTCCTTCACTTAATTTCCTTGGAATTCGGTGCCGCAGCCGTTAATTTACAATGCAGGGGCATCTGAAGAAGGTTGCTTTGGTGGCGTCAGTCCGAAGGTCCATGGAGGCTTTGTGTAGTCCATTCTTCTCCGCGAGTAAGTTGCTGACGTCGGCGTCATTGTCGTCAAACCAGTCCTGGTGGTGACGGCGTCCACGTCCGAGGACTTTGAGGGCGGTGGACCGGATGACCTTTCGCAGTTGACACCCTCGTCTCTCCACGATGGCCTTGTCATCTTGAGCACGCAGATCATCCAGTTGCTGGGTTATTTGGTTGCTGAAAGCAAAACAATGAGCAGGCAAATTTAACAAAAGAGTAACTTACCTGGCGGTCGCTTACTCTGGGGCCTTTGGCGTGGGTGAGGTTGTGTCTCCATGGTGGCGTTACCATCTGGAGACTGCACATGCTGCAGTTTCTGGAAAGGTCTCAAGAAGGATATTTCTCTCTCAGCCCATCTCATTGGACTATCAACCAATTCTTTTTATGTCTTATTCATCCCGTGTCCTTTTCAGGCGGCCGTACAAGACATCCTTTCCCAAATGCATCCTATGAAGTAATGGGTCTCCAATGCTTTTCAGCTACTGCGGCTCCGCATCTTCCTGATCGTTTCTTCCAATTTCCAAACAGGATAAAAGGATAACCTGTCTTACGGGAACCATGGTAAAAGATATTTAATAGCTAGGGTCGAACGACGAAGCAATAAAACCTGGGAAAGAAATATCAATAAGATAGGGCTTATTACAACCTAGACACCGACCATAAAGAAGTTAATTGGAACTCACGGAATTTAAGGGAAACTGACAAAGGGCAATGGATTCGGAAAATCGATGAATCTCTTTGAAAATCTCCGAATCCACCGCATTGTCGACATGACCAAACCACAGCCCTCAATGCGAAACGCCAATATCCCCAGCAACAGTATGTGCACCTGAATTGAAGACTATACAAAATGCCTACGAACATTATGTTAATAATAGTTCTATAGTAACCATAGCACCATGCTCACCGTAGTACTCCTCACTCGGACAGAACACAGGTAGATAAAAGAGTGAAGAATAAGGTTGGTAATGACGAATCAATCTACAGGGCAAACCAGTACATTTCCACATACGATAAATATAATTTGCTTCAATCTTTAACGGATGCGCTGTCAGTCTTGGCTTGCGCGCAAGTCACTGTCCATGCACCCATCCTTCTGTGGAGCACATGGTGGACATCGTCGGAATCGACGGTTGACATGTAAAAATAAGGTTTCAAGGGCTAAGTCCCCGTAGCTGGATATGTCTCCTTCTTATTGTGGCCTATGTAGCACTTCCAGTTAAATGAAACATCTGACCCCCTAGACGGAGTCCTGCAGCCTGCGGAATAAACTAAATCCGTACACTGCACCTGGATTAAAGATCATAAACCAACGCATAGAAATCTTTGTTTAGAAAACATTTGTACTTAAATTGTGTAAATAGTATTTGATATTTTATTTCGAGTTTTATATAGCCATCCATTACACACCTCTGTACATGTGGTTAAAGGTTTAGTGTCAGTGTCCGGACACAGTGACACTTTATTATAGCACTCTCAACTGACTCAGTCCCGTGGCCTCACAGACTGAATTCCGACGCCTGCGATGAAAGTGGCCGTCTCGTCTGTGTCACTGTGTCCACTGACTGGTGGTTCTCATTACTCGCGGGTAAAAACTGCCATACTTGATAAATGTCAAACTCAGAGTTCTATCACTCGGTTTTGTCTGCCTACTGCAAATTTGCCTTGATGGAAGGCCATGCTCTGTTTGCTAGTTAACTTCAATGACCCATAAGTTGATTTATTTACAGACATAGTCTACCATAGGTCACCTGGTGATTGATAAAGTTTTACCTTCATCTAAACCACCGGGCAAGGAGAAGGGGTTTGTGTACCTGAGTGGTTAGAACGTGGCGAATAACTGTTGCCAATAAAACTGAGGAAACTTGATCCCCAACGAAGAGGAGCTTCAGGCCATGGGACCTCTCAGAACTTTAACCAAATGCTGTAACGGCTGGAATGCGTGTTTCATCAGCTTTGACTTGGAGTTCACAACGTCAAGCGGAAAGGGCCTCTAGAGTCCTGTCCTGGTTTCAGGTCAGAATTCAGAGCCCGTACGCCAAGAAGAGAGCCACCAAAGACGACTGCCTACCGTCGACCAGCCAAAAATCACACAGTGTTACCCAAATGGGACGTGAGAGATTAGAATTTTTCATTTCTGACTTATTAGACGTCATCGTCCATAAATACACCAATTCCAGACCATGCAGTTTAAAGGTTGGTGTCTATGCAGGGACCGTCCATAGGCCATGCTTCCATGTTTCCATAGAGCAACCAATGCCACAGTGCATTCAAACCTCTGTGGGCATTCTCTATTACTAAAATGAAGACAATGGAGATGATGATGTTCACATCTGATTTATCAGGAATGGCCAGGGGTGTAGGGGTACTAGTTAGGGGTAACACCACACAGATAGCATTTGGTCGCTCCATTTGTCTCGTACATGTGGTGAATGCTCCTGTGGCCGCCTCTAACTGGTACCCAACTCTCACCTGTGGCTCCTCGAAGTTGGGTTCTACCCAGCGGCCACACCCTGGGCAACCGTCATGACCAGCGGGCTAAACCAGGTGAGGGCCTCCGGTGTTGTGTGTGCCTCCACACCCGGTATGTCTGACTCCCGAACTTCCCACCTCCCCTCTCTCAAAAATTCCTACGGTGGGGGCGACAGCAACCCTGTAGGCGGCCCAGGCTAACTGGGGTCGTTCTCCCACTAAAACAAAACCGTAACCCATAGTGGAGTTCGGCAGCCGTCTGGGATGTCCGAGCAGCCCTATTTAGGGACAGCACTGCTCGCCTCCTCGCGTAGGAAGAGGCTAGAAAATGTGCCCTAAACAAATGCTGGGTATCACGTCTTCTGCAGCCAGCCGCGGCTCGCAGATCGCAAAATACGTGGTCGTAAAACTCAAACAAACAACAATACCCCCCGTCCCCATCCCCCTTGCCATACCCTCCAGGCTGCTCGGGTGAGTCCACTCACACTAGCAGCCTGGAATGTTCGTTCCCTTTTAGACAATCCTAGGAGCAACCGGCTGGAAGGGAGGATTGCGCTAGTCGCTCGGGAACTGGCGCGCTACAAGGTGGACATTGCTGCTCTCAGCGGGACCCGATTCTCTGAGCAGGGTCAGCTGGAGGAGGTGGGTGCCGGCTAGACCTTCTCCTGGAGTGGCCGGTCAAAGGCAGAGCGACGCGACGCTGGTGTTGCCTTTGCCATCCGGAACGACATTGTGAGACGTCTGCCCTGTCTGCCGCAGGGTATTAATGATCGCCTGATGAGCCTCCGCCTGCCTCTTCGGGGAGGCTAGTTCGCCACCATCATCAGCGCCTACGCTCCCCCAATGACGAGTTCTGATGCGGCGAAGGACAAATTCTACGAGGACCTGCACGCCTTGCTGGCGACTTTGCCGAAAAAGGACAAGTTAATTGTCCTTGGTGACTTCAATGCCCGCGTCGGGACGGACCACGCTGCCTGGCAGGGAGTGCTGGGTCCCCACGGTCTCGGTAGCTGTAACGATAACGGCCTCCTTCTTCTGCGCACGTGTGCGGAACACCGTCTCCTGCTGACCAACACCTTCTTCCGCCTTCCGACGCGGGAGAAGGCCACGTGGATGCACCCTCGGTCGCGGCGCTGGCATCCGCTGGACTATGTTCTCGTCCGGAGGCGAGATCGACAGGACGTGCTGGTAACCAAGGCGATCCGCGATGCCGATGGTTGGACAGATCACCGCCTCGTCATCTCCCAGATGAGGCTCCGACTGCAACCCCGACGAAGGCCCCAAGGTAAGAGGCCGCCATGTAAGTTAAATACTCTTTTATTAAATTTGCCTGCTCACTGTTTTGATTTCAGCAACCAAATAACCGAGAAACTGGAGGACCTGCATGCTCCAGATGATAACGCTACCATGGAGACACGATGGTGTCAACTGCGAAATGTCATCCAGTCCACCGCCCTCGATGTACTCGGACGCGCACACCGTCGACACCAGGACTGGTTTGACGACAATGACGCCAACATCAGCAACTTACTCGCGGAGAAGAATGGACTACACAAAGCCTACGTGGACCTTCGGACTGACGCCACCAAAGCAGCCTTTTTCAGATGCCGGCGCCTTGTACAACAACGGCTGCGGGAGATGCAGGATGCCTGGATGATCCGAAAGGCTGAGGAAATCCAGGGGTATGCAGACCGCAATGAAATGAAAAACGTTTTCAAAGCCATCAAGGCCATCTACGGCCCGTGTATCAAAGGATCCGCACCGCTGCTCAGCTCTGACGGCACAACACTGCTGACAGATAAATCACAAATTTTGAAGCGCTGGGCCGAGTACTTCAGAAATGTCCTTAATTGCTCATCAGCCATCTCCGATGCTGCCATTGACCGGCTCCCTCAAGTGGACACGAACAATGACCTGGATCTGCCGCCTTCCCTACCAGAAATCATCCGGGCTTTGCAGCAGATTTCCAGCAGTAAAGCACTGGGATCCGACGCAATCCCACCGAAAGTCTACAAGCACGGTGGGCCCCGGCTGATGGCAAAACTCACAACACTCTTCCAGGAGATGTGGCGCCAAGGACAAGCTCCTCAGGATTTCAAAGACGCGACCATCGTTCATCTCTACAAACGGAAGGGAAACCGGCAACTCTGTGATAATCACAGAGGCATCTCGTTGCTCAACATCGCCGGGAAGATCTTCGCCCGTATACTTCTCAATCGTCTTAACGGTCACCTAGAGCAGGGCCTGCTCCCGGAAAGCCAATGTGGCTTCCGCCGACACCGCGGAACAACCGATATGATCTTTGCCGCCCGCCAGCTACAAGAGAAGTGTCAGGAGATGCGAACTTACCTATACACTAACTTCGTGGATCTAACGAAAGCCTTTGACACGGTGAATCGTGACGGACTGTGGAAAGTCATGCAGAAATTCGGCTGTACTGAGCGGTTCACGCACATGGTGCGTCAGCTTTATGACGGGATGACGGCAGCGTCACTGACAACGGGACGGTATCCGAAGCATTCGCAGTGACCGACGGAATGAATCAGGGCTGCGAACTGACCCCCACCCTCTTCAGTCTCATGTTCTCGGCTATGCTGATGGACGCCTACCGTGATGAGCAGCCTGGGATCCACATCACCTACAGAACTGACGGGCACCTTTTCAACAGTCGGCGTATGCAGGCTCCAACGCGCGTGTCTACGACTATAGTCCATGACTTGCTCTTCGCGGACGACTGCGCCCTTAACACCGTGACGGAGGAGGACATGCAAAGGAGCATGGACATCTTCACCGAAGGCTGCGCCGATTTCGGATTAACAATCAGTACAGCCAAAACGTTTGTCATGCACCATCCGCCACCCAGCGCGGAATACAATGCTCCTCGAATCAATGTCAATGGAGCTCAACTTAAAAACGTAGAAACATTCGCTAATCTAGGAAGCACGATGTCGCGCAACACGAGAATCGATGATGAGGTTGCCCAACAAACTGAAGATGTACAAGGCCGTCGTCTTTACGACACTCCTTTACGGAGCGGAAACTGGACCATCTACTCCGAACCAAGCCAGGAAGCTGAATCACTTTCATCTCAGCTGCCTCCGCAGAATACTGAAGCTGAGATGGCAAGACAGGATCCCGGACACGGAAGTCCTGGAGCGGACCGGAATCCTCAGCATCCATGCCATGCTGAGGCAAGTGCAACTGCGATGGAGCGGCCACCTGGTAAGAATAGACGACGAGCGACTACCCAAACGAATTTTCTACGGAGAGGTCGCTATGGGTTCTCGCCGGCAGGGAGGACAAAAATGACGCTACGAGGACACTTTTAAGAAATCGCTGAAGCAACTGCAAATCAACTCGGCGACCTGGGAGGATCTCGCCCAGGATAGACCGGCATGGAGAAGATCAGTGAAGACTGGTTCAGCAATCTATGAGGCCAACCGGATCGCCGCCGCCAAGGCCAAAAGAGCGGCACGAAAGTCACCAGCGCCCCGGACCAACACCGCCAATGCCCAGGCCCTGCCAACATGCCCGCGCTGTCAACGCATCTTCCGCGCGCGAATCGGCCTGGTTGGACATCTTCGGGCGCAATGAACCTACAATCCGACAATTCCAATTTCTACGTCAAATTCTGCCAACCCTCCTTCTGACTCCCCCACCCTCACTCCTGGCATCAATTCCATTACTCCCACCATCATAGAGACCACATCCATCTACTCATCGCCTGTTACCCCCACCACCGCAACCACCACCGCCTTCACTACCACCACCACCACCACCATCAGCGATGAGGGAATCTCTCCTAAGCTGTACTCAATGCGACCGCACATTCACCTTACGCATTGGCCTGGTCGGTCACTTGCGAATACATCGTACAGGGACTGGTGAGCCAGTGCCTGGAGCACCATCACACAGCAGAGATCGTCGCATCCACTGCCCTCACTGTCCTCGCACATTCACTCATCGCATGGGCCTATTCGGTCACATGCGCATCCATGGCAGCGGAATACACCACAATGCCGATAACACCGATACATCATGCACACCCTCCGCTCCTGCCATTCTTAGCGCCCCTGCCACCCCCACTACCATGAATGACATCCCCCCAGCCTCAACCGATTTCTCCTGCCCACACTGCGCCCGCAACTTCAACTCACGCATCGGCCTGGTCGGTCTCCTGCGAATCCATTGCACGGAGACTGGTGAACCAGTGCCTGGGGCTCCGACATACAGTCGACGCGCCCGCCTTCACTGCCCTCACTGCACCCGCACATTTACACACCGCATGGGCCTATTAGGACACATGCGCCTCCACGACAACCTCCGGTAAACCACCGGAGGCTAAGCTACATAAGCACACACTACCTACACCAATACATCGACAACACCCTCACAATCACCATTTACCAGAGTATATCACGGTTTCCTAGAAACCGTGGCTGGGAAGTCTGCCAATCTGACGCTTCCACCAGACCACGCCGTCCGCCCAGTGTATGTGCTGTGTGTGTCAAGTGGCTGACCAGTGGACTGGGAGTCAGGCGGCGATGGCTCCTCCAAATCCCCTGAGTTAGTAAATCCTGGTGTGCGTTATGGGGGCCAGGTCGTGCTGTGGCGCGCGAAGACGGGTACGCCGATCCGTCAGCCAATGCACCCACTTCCACATCAGGCAACTGACCAGCTCGGACAGTGTCTGATGGTGGGGGTTGGGGAGAGAGTGAGGTCGACAGCTCAGCGCATGTTCCTAACTATAAACAATCTGACGCGCTTAAAACTATCACGGTGCGCTAAAAGCCGTGGCTTGGAAGGTTGCCAACTGACGGGATAACTCGAACCGCGTCGTCAGCCCAATGTGTGTTTTGTGTGGAGTGGCTGACTGGCGGACTGAGTGTCAGGCTGCAATGGCTCCTTCTTAATGTGGTCTTTATGGCACTCCCACTCTGTGGGATCCGAGCCAGGTGTGGTAGTACGCCCAGGGTGGCTCCGGCAAGGCCATCCAACTGCGACCTCTCCCATATGCGGTCTTCTTGACTCTGTCTTGACACCGGGCTCAGGTGGGGGAGGAGGAGAGATTGCGGTAGCTGCAGCGCAAGTCTACTATCACTTAAAACTAATTCACGCGCAAGTCACCGTCCCTGCACCACCTGGTGTGGAGCATACGGTGGACCTCGTCGAAATCGACGGTTGAATTGCCACCAGCTAATGATATCGAATCTGAGATTTTGGTAGCCATATGCTCGAACCGAAGCTTCTTTTTCATTGAAAAATATTATTTAACTTTAGAATTTAGTCTCGCTCACGCTATCCTATCAAACATTCATTATTTTCAGGAGGTTTTCAGAGGTCTGCTTACACTATGTGTCATATTGGTTTCGCTGTGTTCTGCGTCTCAGCTTGCAATCCTGGCTGGTCGTGCCTAGCAGAATGAGCACTAACAAAGATGAGAGAGCCTCGATCGTCATTTCTTGTCCACCACTCAGTCACGATCTAACCCCAGATTTAGATAATGCAGCACTCGAACGCATTGTGGTGGATTCGAGGTGTTCAAAGTGATCAATTTATTTCCCGTCCAACTTGAGTTTTGGAAACTGAGTGCTATGACTTGGTCTCCACTGATGGATCCCGCGACTCGGTTTAACCCAAGTCAAGTACCCATGCATTTGATGGGATTGCAGTGCGTTGTGCATATGGTCCAGGAAGACAAGAAGCCTGTGCAGGCCTGTCGGTATGGTCAACGTTATTCAGACTCAGTTCTTAGTACTTGCTGATCAAAAAGTTTACAGTGAGGCAGACTATCGCAGCCTCTGTAACATTTTCTCCTCCCTCACTCACCAGGGCCCAGCGGCATTAAAGAGTCAGGATGACCAGAATCGAGCTCGGTGCAATCGCTGACGCCCTTCTACGCGTGCCTCACACTAGATTTAAATTCCACATGATTCAACAAGTTTTGCCAAAGGGAGGGGCATCTCGAATCGCTCATGCGTGATTAACTAAATCCAACAGGGGGGTGTTCTGTGAAAAGTCCAGTAGGACGTCAAATTCAAGCAGCAAATGTATGCAAACTGAAATTCCCACTCTTTTCACCATGGCCTGCCTACATTTTCAAGTGAGGACGACAAATTTCCCATGGCACGCCACTTCCGGTCTGTGCAATTAGCTGCAGTTAACGCTTTGAGAGCCGCCTAAGCTCTCCAAAGCCTCAGCATATGAATTAATTTGTCTATCTAAGGAGGTGCCGTTTCAATCCCCAATCATATATATATATATATATATATATATATATATATGATAGTATGTTGCTCACCGATCTGCTTAAGGAACATGCATGTTCCGTTGTGCCCTGGAGCTCAGACTAGAGCCCTCGCAGGCGGTCGCATAGCGACGTGTAGCATATGATAGAATGGAACCGACAAAGACAAGGGAGACCGGAATGGCCATTTCTGGCTTATTAGCCGTCATCAGCCAGTCATACCCAATCCCAAGTGTGGCACACCTGGGATTCGAACCCGCGACCTTTGGTATTTGAGTCGAACGCTCTACCATTTGAGCCACGGGCTCGTTGTTTTGTCGGTTGTGATCGGGAATATGATGATAGTATGGGGCTCACCGATCTGCTTAAGGAACATGCATGTTCCGTTGTGCCCTGGAGCTCAGACTAGAGCCCTCGCAGGCGGTCGCATAGCGACGTGTTGCATATGATAGAATGGAACCGACAAAGACAAGGGAGACCGGAATGGCCATTTCTGGCTTATTAGCCGTCATCAGCCAGTCATACCCAATCACAAGTGTGGCACACCTGGGATTCGAACCCGCGACCTTTGATATTTGAGTCGAACGCTCTACCATTTGAGCCACGGGCTCGTTGTTTTGTCGGTTGTGATCGGAAATATGATGATAGTATGGGGCTCACCGATCTGCTTAAGGAACATGCATGTTCCGTTGTGCCCTGGAGCTCAGACTAGAGCCCTCGCAGGCGGTCGCATAGCGACGTGTAGCATATGATAGAATGGAACCGACAAAGACAAGGGAGACCGGAATGGCCATTTCTGGCTTATTAGCCGTCATCAGCCAGTCATACCCAATCCCAAGTGTGGCATATATATATATATTTATATGATAGTATGTTGCTCACCGATCTGCTTAAGGAACATGTATGTTCCGTTGTGCCCTGGAGCTCAGACAATACCCCTCGCAGGCGGTTGCATAGCAACATGTAGCATATGATGTTAAAGTGGAACCGACAAATACAAGGGAGACCGGAATGGCCATTTCTGGCTTATTAGCTGTCATTAGCCAGTCCTACCCAATCCCAATTGTGGCACACCTGGGATTCGAACCCGCGACCTTTGGTAATTGAGTCGAACGCTCACCCATTGAGCCACGGGCTCGTTGTTTTTGTCGGTTGCGATCGGGTATATGATGATAGTATGTTGCTCACCGATCTGCTTAAGGAACATGTATGTTCCGTTGTGCCCTAGAGATCAGACTAGAGCCCTCGCAGGCGGTCGCATAGCGACATGTAGCATATGATGTTAAAGTGGAACCGACCAATACAAGGGAGACCGGAATGGCCATTTCTGGCTCATTAGCCGTCATCAGCCAGTCATACCCAATCCCAAGTGTGGCACACCTGGGATTCGAACCCGCGACCGTTGGTAATTGAGTCGAACGCTCTACCATTGAGCCACGGGCTCGTTGTTTTTGTCGGTTGCGATCGGGTATATGCGACCGCCTGCGAGGGCTCTAGTCTGAGCTCCAGGGCACAACGGAACATACATGTTCCTTAAGCAGATCGGTGAGCAACATACTATCATATATATATTTATATAATTGGGGGATTGGGGATTGAAACGGCACCTCCTTAGATAGACAAATTAATTCATATGCTGAGGCTTTGGAGAGCTTAGGCGGCTCTCAAAGCGTTAACTGCAGCTAATTGCACAGACCGGAAGTGGCGTGCCATGGGAAATTTGTCGTCCTCACTTGAAGTGGTAGGCAGGCCATGGTGAAAAGAGTGGGAATTTCAGTTTGCATACATTTGCTGCTTGAATTTGACGTCCTACTGGACTTTTCACAGAACACCCCCCTGTTGGATTTAGTTAATCACGCATGAGCGATTCGAGATGCCCCTCCCTTTGGCAAAACCTTGTTGAATCATGTGGAATTTAAATCTAGTGTGAGGCACGCGTAGAAGGGCGTCAGCGATTGCACCGAGCTCGATTCTGGTCATCCTGACTCTTTAATGCCGCTGGGCCCTGGTGAGTGAGGGAGGAGAAAATGTTACAGAGGCTGCGATAGTCTGCCTCACTGTAAACTTTTTGATCAGCAAGTACTAAGAACTGAGTCTGAATAACGTTGACCATACCGACAGGCCTGCACAGGCTTCTTGTCTTCCTGGACCATATGCACAACGCACTGCAATCCCATCAAATGCATGGGTACTTGACTTGGGTTAAACCGAGTCGCGGGATCCATCAGTGGAGACCAAGTCATAGCACTCAGTTTCCAAAACTCAAGTTGGACGGGAAATAAATTGATCACTTTGAACACCTCGAATCCACCACAATGCGTTCGAGTGCTGCATTATCTAAATCTGGGGGTTAGATCGTGACTGAGTGGTGGACAAGAAATGACGATCGAGGCTCTCTCATCTTTGTTAGTGCTCATTCTGCTAGGCACGACCAGCCAGGATTGCAAGCTGAGACGCAGAACACAGCGAAACCAATATGACACATAGTGTAAGCAGACCTCTGAAAACCTCCTGAAAATAATGAATGTTTGATAGGATAGCGTGAGCAAGACTAAATTCTAAAGTTAAATAATATTTTTCAATGAAAACGAAGCTTTGGTTCGAGCATATGGCTACCAAAATCTCAGATTCGATATCATTAGCTGGTGGCAATTCAACCGTCGATTTCGACGAGGTCCACCGTAGGCTCCACACCAGGTGGTGCAGGGACGGTGACTTGCGCGTGAATTAGTTTTAAGTGATAGCAGACTTGCGCTGCAGCTACCGCACTCTCTCCTCCTCCCCCATCTGAGCCCGGTGTAATGACAGAGTCAATAAAACCGGAGGCGGGAGAGGGTGCAGGTGGCTGGTGCGGTCAGCTCCCCGAAGCCCTAGCCGCCCCTAGGCATGCAACCACACCCCCCATGTTCGGCATTTGTTATGGGAGCGCAACTCAAATAAGGTCTGCCGTGCCCTGATGTGTGGCCCCATGTTTGTCTAACGCATCTACAACGTGGCCCGTTTAGGGACATGATATATCTGTTGCCCATTTGACACCATCAGATAGTCACACTTGAGGACAGAACCTTGATCCAGCGTACCACTGATCGCCTTAGTCAAGCACTCCTACTATTTTTATAGGAGACAAGCATCAAAATATTCTTTTTTGTGCTCGTTCGGCAGAAAATTACGTTTTATTTAGTCAAGCACTCCTAGTATTTGAATTATGGGAGTCACGCTTTGTCTTCTGTGATCGCTCACATACAAAAGGACAGTAGATGTGTTGTCTGTTGAAATTTTAACTGAAATTCTGAAATTTTTTTTCGAAACTAAAAGATTACTAAAGTAGGGTTATAATATTAATTATGGTGCAGTCACGTCAGGAAGCCGGCTTTTAAATGTGTTTTTTTCCGGTCGCCTGCAAAAACTAAATTCTGTAAAAATGGCTACTCTGCTTTTTTTCCCCGTGATAAGCAATACCCTAGTAAATTCAAAGATATTTCATACTAGACAAGCATCAACATATTCTTTTTTTGCTCTTTTTGCAGAAGATTATGTGTTATTTAAAATTTATATCAAAAGAAAGGGTACTTGTTGGTTTTTAAAAAAGACCTATTATTATATTTTTAAGACCCGTCCATTTATTATGATCCCCATGTGATGTCTTCCTAGTTTACTAGGGAAATGTATGATTTTGCTTACACAGACGGGTTGGGTTCACGATTATTAAGAAATTTAAAATTTTTTTGAAACCGAAAGATGTTGTTTCCTCAAGTATAAAAGTTGAAGAAGATGTAAGTTACTACCAAAGAATAAAAGCTATTTTGGTAGTTATTTTTACAGAGAGTTTACGACTTGGAGACAGCAGGAAGGCAGCTCGTCCTACTTTGGGTATCCTTTCGTGTCGAAAGCACCTTTCTTAAAAATTTATTATTAAAGGGTACAAATGGTTTTTTAAAAAAGTATACTATGGGAAACATCATCATTTTCTTTGCATAGACAGCGTAGAGAATGCAGTTTTATAAATGAAAGTGCAATGGCAGTTCGGATTTTCAACCATTAAGAGATTGAAAAATGTTTTTTACCGAAAGATGCGGTTTCTTCAAATATAAAATTTAAAAAAGACGTAACGTACTATCAATTGAGTACAAGAAAGGATATTTTTCAAGTCATTTTTAAAAAATTTTACGTCTTGGAGGCAGTTGGAAAGGAGCTTGTTCAAAAATCGGCATCCCGACGTGATGTTAAATACTACTACAATCCTATTTCAGTAATCTTTGAATAAAATTTTACAACTTTCAGCTCGTTCGCTCTCACTGCCTTCCACTGCTGAATTGGGTTTTGAATTTAGAAAACTTATAACGTAGACGTTAGAGGTGACACCTTATTGATGGCACAGGTACTAGCTAAAAGCCCAGACACGTGGATCGCTGGTATTCTGCTGCTGTTTAACACAGCTGTGGGGCGTCCAGCTCATCCGTGGGTCCCCAGAAATTAATCACTAACTTGGAGTAAATCAATCTATTTTGAAGGCTGATAGGGGTAGACTGCAAAGTTGAAATGAATATTTGGGTTGACTTATCTCATCCACAGCGAGATAATCGCGTAATATTCATTAAAATGCCAACAGGAAGCCAGTAGTATATTTAGGGGTTTCAGGTGAAAAAATATTGACATGCACCTTTATGCTATTACAGCCTGCACTACAAGGATGGGTACATTTGTTTTCCGGACAAAACTTCGACATTTTGCGTAGTTCGACAGATTTATGCTTCTAGAGAGCAAAATTGCAGACCTCCTTGAGTGAGAAAGGCTCTGTCATAATAGTATCCCATCGTATAATAAGTGTTCAGAAACTGCTTTTCACAATTTGGGACAATTCATGTGGTTGTAGCACAGCTTTAAGTTAATGGGTGGTGGTGTTGGTGGTGGTGGTGGTGGTGGCGGTGAAGGTGGTTGTGGTGGTGGTGGTGGTGGTGGTGGTGGTGGTGGTGGTGGTGGTGGTGGTGGTGGTGGTGGTGGTGGTGGTGGTGGTGGTGGTGGTGTGGTGGTGGTGGTGGTGGTGGTGGTGGACATATGTCATCTGTTGCACTTTAACCCTGAAATTTGATCTTACTCAAAAATTTCTACGCTTCTTGAATAGCCTCCTTAACTTGACCGTTTAAGCGTTCGACCAATGCAATGTACATGCCTGAATTCTAGTTTTCGCATACTCTCAGTCTTTTTAATATATATATATATATATATATATATATATATATATATATATATATATATATATATATATATATAATGTGGAACCGACAAAGACAAGGGAGACCGGAATGGCCATTTCTGGCTTATTAGCCGTCATCAGCCAGTCATACCCAATCCCAAGTGTGGAACACCTGGGATTCGAACCCGCGACCTTTGGCATTTGAGTCGAACGCTCTACCATTGAGCCACGGGCTCGTTGCTTTGTCGTGTGTGGCTCACCGATCTGCTTAAGGAACATTTATGTTCCGTTGTGCCCTGGAACTCAGACTAGAGTACTCACAGGCAGTCGCATAGCGACGTGTAGCATATGTTTATAATGTGGAACCGACAAAGACAAGGGAGACCGGAATGGCCATTTCTGGCTTATTAGCCGTCATCAGCCAGTCATACCCAATCCCAAGTGTGGAACACCTGGGATTCGAACCCGCGACCTTTGGCATTTGAGTCGAACGCTCTACCATTGAGCCACGGGCTCGTTGCTTTGTCGGTTGCGATCGGGAATATGATGATAGTGTGTGGCTCACCGATCTGCTTAAGGAACATTTATGTTCCGTTGTGCCCTGGAACTCAGACTAGAGTACTCACAGGCAGTCGCATAGCGACGTGTAGCATATGTTAATAATGTGGAACCGACAAAGACAATTAGTATATATATATATATATATATATATATATATATATATATATATATATATCCAAAGATTTATAGCTGGCGAATCTTATTATGTATAAACTGAACCACTGAACTCCTAACTGTCATACGACATGCCCACAAGATATTTCGGTCCTGTTATGACGCTGGCTTTTATAGGAACTTTGGTAAAGGTGACTACTTCTTAAGTAGAGTTTTAATATGAATAAGCAGTCATTGCAAACGCTTACCGATCGCTAACAGAACTCAATCGTTCCGCTCTGCCTTGAGGCCCCGCCAGCAGCCGCACAGCGGCTAGTAATAGAATAGGCAGATGCATTTTTCCGGCGAAGACAAGTGAGAATGGAATGTCCATTTCTGGCTCATTAGTCGTCATCATCCTCGGTTGATACACCACCTGGGATTGGGTATGACTGGCTGATGACGGCTACTGAGCCAGAAATGGCCATTTGAGTCTCCCTTTTTTTGTCTATATTGTTACTCTGTCTTTAAATATGAATTATCAGTCAGCCCAGTGCCAAGATATTTCCCTCCCGTCAGGATGTCAACGTTTGCAGGAGGTTCTTTGCCCCCACCTCCGACAACAGGGTTCTTTATAAAAGTTAATAAACAAATGGTTTGGCAATCTTTTACTGATTTTCGAGGACCCTTGGTAATCCCATATATTTTATAGAAAAACGCATAAAAAGATTTTTTCCTTATACTTATTTTTAGTAAATGACATCTTCTTCAAATTTTGTACTTGAAGAAAGTGCACCGTTCAGTTGTAAGGAAAAATAATTTCAATTACCAATTAATTTTGACCCTGACTCGCAGATGCTCCAGCATGCAGAGTTTCCAAACTATGTACACACATTCCTCTATGCTATGAGGAAGACATCACATATTTTCATACCATTTGGCAATGAAGGTTAATCCTGTTGCATACTTTGTTAGCAACATTTACGATGCATGGCAACTTCGCGATCTCCCCAAACATTTGCTAATAAGACATTTTCTCGAACACCGAAAGAAACCCCTTCTTGAAGTATAACATTTAAGGTTGAGGTTTAAGGTTGAGTTTCTGGTTAAGTTTAGGCTCATCTGAGGACAAAGGGCTATTTACCCTCCGCTGGACTTATTCACAGTGACAGCTAGTTTAACAGGGGGACGGGACGTTCGTCTTCCCGCTTCCTGCAAGTTTTGGGAGCATGACGGATCGTGAGAGGAATTTTGGCAGATCCCCTCCTCTTTAGGTGATGCTGTATTACTTTAAAATTAGAGTGGCTTTTATACCTCCTTGTTGGCTGAAAGGGTTGGCCCAACGGCTACTAGGCAAGTCGCAGGACAACACGGAGTTCAACCAAACAACAATTATTGCCTATGAATAGCACACAAGGTTGGCATTGGGCTAAAGAGAGTGACCTTCGAATGCCATGCTCAAAAACATTTGTTTGGCTGGAAAGCTTAGTTCAACTAGCACGCGAAGAATTCCCTCAAGTGATAATCAATAATCAATACTAAGAGTATATTAGATTTGGCCTTAGGATACAGAAATCTATGACACACAGTAGTGGCGAAAGAAATTCTGCAACATGCGCTGGGCCTACTGTTGCCTGACTTTAAAAGCAAACGTAGTGATTTGATAGGTTTCGGATGACTGGCTGGGTCGAGCGCTGATCCCTCGTGGTTATGCCACCACCTTCGAGGGTTTTAGGTATGGCGGTTCGGGTCACGGCGAAGTCACCCGAAGTGTCCGCCGCCTTACAAGCAGGGCGGACCACTGCAGGTTTAGTCTAGAGAGCACAAGCAGCTGGGCGCAACGCATCGAGTGCTTTTCTCAACCAGGTCTCGGCTGATCTCCATTCTGTTAGCAAATCTGTGCGTATTATGAATTCGACTTGCTTAAGCTGTATTGCCGCATAAAAACTGTGGAAAAAATCCACTGTGTCCGATGATGTCGGAATAAGCGCTGGCATGTTACGCAATCTTCAACGGCAGGCTTCGAAAGTAAACGGTCAACTTGAAAAAGATCCGGCTATTTGGGGTAATTGCGCAGTCATCTCCATTGAAATAGTCCAACCATCAGCGCTTCCGGTGCGCGTTAAAGAGTCTCAGTCGGCGGAGACGATGGCCGACGCCCATTGAGGTAATTATCGGTGGCGAAGAGCCGACAAATTACTGCTCGCAAAAGAAATAAATACATCCAAGTTGCGTGAGGACTCAGTCACACACACACACACCCAGCGATAGTGAGCATCTAACCATGTTCGGCGTTGTTTGCCTCGCGTTTCTTTTGGCAACGACTTCAAGTGCAGGTTAGTTATTTAATTTCCGAGGAAGTTAAACGAGACATGTTAGCATGAGTATTGGTAGTAGTACGGAAGAGCACCCCCTTCCCCAGCCAACAGGATGGGACCGCTCTCTGTGGTCTCTTCCTAACTCGAAGAGCACACTTATAGGCAAGTATTGCAGCCTTACCTTCCGTCCTGGACATCCAGTCACTGAAACCCTCTTGTTCACTTCAATGTGCTGCATTTGGCTGTACACGGATTTTGCATATAAATTGGCTACATAATTACTACTATCAATATTAAAAGTAGTTTTGTTCTTTAAAGTACATGTCTGCGTGGATTTGGTGTGCTTTCGACTTCGCCTTCTTTCTTCTTCTTCTTCTTCTTCTTCTTCTTCTTCTTCTTCTTCTTCTTGGGTGTATCGAACGATTCACCGTCACGTTGGTGAGAACGCCGTAAAGGCTTCAAGTTCATGCTGAACATTGCACACTTTCCAAGGAAACAGGCAACGTTCTCGCTTCTTCCTTCTACCCGGAGAGGATTCAGAGGTCCATGGCGGGATATGCGGTACAGCACTGTGGGCTCAGAACTGGGCACTTCTCAGCCTTCGGAAGTGGTCATTTTTGTCCCGATCTCTCTGTCGCCTAAAGTTTCTACCTGTCTTCCTAGGCACCTTGTTATTTCAGTGTTTTTAGGATGCATCTCCATCTTCAATGGTTTCGATTAAAGTTGTCTTTTAGATGTTACCTGACTAGCTGAACTGTGTCGAGTCGACCCGGGGTAGCAGTGCCATTGACTGGTCATGCGAAATAAATCCGCACTATTCAGTAGGAATTTTTCATTTGCTACTTTGTTTTCCTTAATGCCATTTAAGTAGTATAGTTCTACAAATGTACTCCCTTCCACCCTGATCAAAAACTGTTTGCCGTGCAGAGAGAAGAGATGTCTGTGAGATGCCAGTCGAGACCGGTCGTTGCAGAGGTTTCTTCCCAAGTTTCGCCTACGTGCCTGAGATGGGACGCTGCATAAAATTCGTCTATGGTGGCTGTGGTGGCAACCACAATCGCTTCCAAAGCCTCGATCAATGCGAGCGAGCCTGTGCCGATCGTGAGTTCAGCTTTTTTTCTTTGACATTTTTGCTGATTGCATACATGAAGTAAGCCATTTTTTCCTGGGCACTTATGTTTGTAGAAATTGGCTTTATTCAGACAAAAGTTTCAGGTTCTGTCTCCTTTCTCTGGGCTAGGAATTCCCGGGGCAAGGAATCCTATCACGAACCTATATATATATATATATATATATATATATATATGAGAGTGTACGGCTCAGCGATCTGCTTAAGGAACATGTATGTTCCGTTGAGCCCTGGAGCTCAGACTAGAGCCAACGCAGACGGTTGCATAGCGACGTGTAGCTTATGTTGTTCCTTAATCAGATCGGTGAGCAACACACTATCATAATATTCTCGATCGCAACCGACAAAACAAGGAGCCCGTGGCTCAATGGTAGAGCGTTCGACTCAATTACCAAAGTTCACGGGTTTGAATCCCAGGTGTGCCACACTTGTGATCGGGTATGACTGGCTGATGATGGCTAATAAGCCGGAAATAGCCATTCCAGTCTCCCAGGTCATTGTGGGTAATGTCATTCTGCCCAATATACTAGCTGTTGTGCGGATTCCAGAGGAGCTCAACGGAAAGATTATGTCCTGTTTAGGTTAGACTTAAGGTTATAGTTATGTTAGAGTTGACTTTGTGCTTGGGGTTAAGGTTTTAATTATTGGTGGAGTTAGGGAACTGACTCGTTTCTCGCCGAGAAGGAGCTGCATCACGGTAAAATGGTAACACAACTGGAATACAATTGTACCGTTTCCATGCCAACGGGTACATCGATTATTCGTGTTAGAGAAGCCTTATCGAATTCCGCCCAACATGTGACTATCGAGTTGAAGCGAGTGTGTGTTTGTGAGAAAGCTTATTACAAAAGTGTACATGTAAGTTCTCATAAATCCGGTATTTGAATGTCCTGCGGTTTGATACAATTGAGCCACCTTCGTAAATTAGGTGATATATAAATGCCGATGCAGCAACGCTGATGCGATCAAAAGGGGAATGTGCACCTTCTTCATCCTGATTTCTTTTCTGCTTCTTTTTCTTGGAACTACAGGTATGCATTAATTCACAGGGAATTTATAAATGCAACCGGCCTGTCAAAATTCTTTTGATCTTAAAAACTAGGAAATCAGTGTATACTGAGAGCGAAGGATGTAAGACCACAGACTCAGACTTGAGAACGAAATTCCAAAAGTTTCTTTTTAATGCATCAGTCGAGAAGGAAAATACGTTGGGATTTTTTTCCGATATGAAATTACCTGAAATAGTTTGCGACGGCTTCTTACGTGCCTCGTCTTTCCTCCGAAGATGGATAATAAGTAATAAGAACACAGCAAATTAGAAGAAAACAGTAATTCCATGGTTCAGAATAGACACGGCCTTTATCAACCAAAAAGACAGATATCTTGCAGAACCACGTGGTGGCCTTGGTGATCGCGAGAGCTGACTGTCCTAGAGCCATCCTTACCTTCATATGTCAGTTAGTGTATAACTTCAACCTTAGTGCGCAACTGAACGACAGTTAGAAATAAGTTCGCGATTAACAGAACCTCATTCTGTTAAGACAAACAGCCTTTTAACCGTTTGGCTCAAGTTCGCAAATCATGCATTCTCAATTTCAATGAGGAATCACTAGTAAGAGGAGCTTTTAAAAGACCAAACGTTGGAGTTTTTGGACAGGGCGTTGCAGGTCGCAAAGGCAAGATCAGCAAAGGAATCTAAATGATATTGCTGTGATTTTTGATCGTTTTATTTACTTTGTTTACAGGTTCGGAGGGTCCCAGCCCAGCTCGCGACAGACGTTGCCTGCTGCCAATCGAAACCGGAAACTGTCTAGCCTATTTTCCTCATTACGCCTTCGATAGAAAACTGAAGAAATGTGTGCGGTTCATCTACGGTGGTTGCGGTGGAAATGCTAACAGGTTCTCCAGCATGCGCGAGTGCAGAAGCGTCTGCGAATAGGTCTTCTGATGAAAACTTCCCACTGAAACTGGATGCCCATCTACATCCAGTTTTGGAAATCATGTTTTTTTGCCTGCTTCTTAGTGTTTCCTCTGAGCTTGTCAAAAACACAGAAGTAAAATTTATTCATATGTGACTGCCTCTCTTTTGTGATCGTATAACACGGATCCCTGTTTTTTTTTCTTTCGAGTGTCAAACCTTCGAGTTTGGGAATTGTGAGTTAATCGCAAAAGTCCGGCTCAGACGGCGCGAACTTACTTAATATTTCAAACCCGTTGCCAAGTCCTAAACCTGCAGTGTTTAACTAACTTTTGTCCCAAACACCAAAAACTGCAAGTCCCCCTCACTGAAAAACCACGTGCATTTATAGCATCGCAATTCGATTGACTACCTTCTTTCCAATTCACATCAAGAGAAGGTTCTAGAAGAGTGCGCAAATTCTTGCAAACATGGATTACTCAGATCTGATGGGGGCACGTTCATGTCATGCAGCGTGGGAGACGAGTGCGCATGCTGCTTTTCGTGGGAATCTGGACATTCCTGACATGAATCCGGAGAACAGAGATCAGATGCCTGGAAGGCGGGAGTACAGACAGCTGCTCCGTTGCTGGAGTGTCCCCTGGGAAGATAGATTGGGGATTCCTACGTGGAAGATTGGTGAGCTCAAGGTAGAAGGGGTTATTTGTGGTAGTGGCACATTCACCGATCACGTTAACGGCACACACTCATCCCGTTGTGCCCAGGCGCTCAATCTCGAACCCCGCCAGCAGTCGCACAGCAGCTACCAGAATGTCATAACCGACAAGGACAAGGCAGATGGGAATGGCCATTTCTGGTTTATTTGCCAGCATCAGCCAGTCATAGCCAACCCCAGGCGCTGCGGCGCCCGAGGCTCGAACTCGCGACCTGGTGAGTAAGAGTCCAACGCTCTACGCACTGTGCAACGAGCTCGATGTCTTGTCAGATTCTATCGTAAATTTTCAAAATGCTAAATTTCTAAATACTGAGCGATCGGGCGGGGTGTAGGGGGAACTAGTTAGGGCTGGCACCACACAGATAGAATTTGGTCGCTCCATTTGTCTCGTACAGGTGGTGGATGCTCCTATGGCCGCCTCTAACTGGTACCCAACTCTCACCTGTGGCTCCTCGTGGCTGGGCTATTTCCAGCGGCCACACCCCGGGCAACCGTCAATACCAGCGGGCTAAACCAGGTGAGAGTCTCCGGTGTTGTGTGTGCCTCCACACCCGGTATGTCTGACTACCGAACTTCCCACCTCCCCCTTCTCAAAAATTCCTACGTTGGGGGTGACAGCAACCCCGTACGCGGCCCAGGCTAACTCGGGTCGCTCTCCCACTTAAACAAACCGTGACCCATAGTGGAGTTCGGCAGCTGTCTGGGATGTCCGAGCAACCCTATTTAGAGACAGCACTGCTTGCCTCCTCACGGATGAAGGGACTAGAATAGGTGCCCTAAACAAATGCTTGTTATCACGTATTCTGCAGCCGGCCGCGCCTCGCAGATCGCAAAATTCGCGGTCGTAAAACTCAAACAAATAACAATACCCCCGTCCCCATCCCCTGAGCCATACTCTTCGGGCTACTCGGATGAGTCCGCTCACGCTAGCAGCCCGGAATTTTTGATCTCTTTTATATAATCCGAGGAGCAACCGGCCGGAACGGAGGACAGCGCTAGTCACTCAGGAACTGGCGTGCTACAAGGTGGACATTGCTGTTCTCAGCAAGACCCGATTCTCTGAGCAGGGCCAGCTGGAGGAGGTGGGTGCCGGTTACACCTTCTTCTGACGTGGCCAGCCAAAGGCAGAGCGACGCGACGCTGGTTTCACCTCTGCCACCCGGAAGCACATCGTAGGACGTCTGCCCCGTCTGCCGCAGGGTATCAATGATCGCCTAATGAGCCTCCGCCTGCCTCTTCGGGGAGACCAAGTCGCCACCATCATCAGCGCCTACGCTTCCTCAATGACGAGCTCTGACGGTACGGAGGACAAATTCTACGAGGACCTGCACGCCCCGCTGGCGAATGTGCCGAAGGTGGACAAGTTAATTGTCCTTGGTGACTTCAACGCCCGCTTCGGGACGGACCACACTGCCTGGCAGAAAGTGCTGGGTCCCCACGGTCTCGGTTGCTCGGTGCGAAATCCTGTTGCTTGTGTTTTGGGGGCCAGGTCTTGTACAATGTACACTTAGACGATGTCACCAGCAGCTGCGCCCACCTCCACCTCAGACAACTGACCGGCTTGGACGGTGGTCTGATTGTGGGGTTGGGGGATAGAGTGAGATCGACAGTTCAGCTCATTTGCCTCACTAAAAGCAATCTGACGCGCTTGAAACTATCAGGGTGAACTAAAAGCCGTGGCTTGGAAGGTTGTCAACTGACGGGATATCTCGGACCGCGTGGTCAGCCCTGTGTGTGTTTTGTGTGGAATGGCTGACTGGCGGACTGAGAGTCAGGCAGCAATGGCTCCTTCTTAATGTGGCCTTTATGGCACTCCCACTCCTTGGGATACGATCTACATGTGGTGGTATGCCCAGCCACGTGCGCCCTCTCCCATTTCCGGTCTTCTTGACTCTGTCATGACACCGGGCATAGGTGGGGGAGGAGGAGGGAGTGCGGTAGATGCAGCTCAAGTCTACTATCTGAGTAACCTAAATCATATGCAAGTAACCGTCCCTGCACCACTTGTTGTGGAGCATACGGTGGACATCGTCGGACTACGACTTTCGAACTGTCGAGCGCTCAAGCCCCAAGGCGTAATGCCGTAATGTGATCCGTTAACACCCCCACCCTGCCACACTACCACTCTCCCGATCGCATACACGGAAACTGCATCTGTGCCCGCGTTCAGTGTGGTAGTGCTGTTCGCGTTTCGTTTTCACCTTCGATGTGCAGCTTCTACAGTTCAGCATAAAAGGCATCTTTTTCAAAAGAGATGCGTCCAGCCTAATTGAAACCGTCTTCCCAAAAGAACGTCTTTGTCGTCTTGATGCGCCGCGGTGGGCAGTTGTTATTGGGGATGCACCCTCCTCACAAATGCCACATTTGTGGGTGGTGACGGCAAGCCTAGGCCCATGCTAACGCCGCGCCAACCACCTGCGGCTCGTCCCGCCTCCTTCATGAAGGATGAAGTCAGGGAAACTCACTTTCATGCTCTGGGGCACACTGTGGACCCCATCGATCAAACTATCTTCCTTGTAATTTGTGAAACAGTTAGAGACAGACTGTGTTCCCTTTTCATTCTCTGACTGAGTAGTCCACCAAGCTACGAGCGGGTGACCATTCGTCCTCATCTACCACAAACCGGCCTCTGGTGGACCAGGTTTTGAGATTTTAACGTTGACGAAGCTCTCTGCTTTCCTAAAACCTTGATTTTGTCAAGTGAAACCACTGAGGCCTATCAAAGAAAGGCTGAAATTTGAGGAGGGATTTCCTTGGAGACGTCTATAAAGTCTCATGATCGTCTCTGTGGAGGATCAGTAACCGAGGTCGTTTTTTAAAAAAGCGCTACCAAAAATGGCAAAATGAGGTGAAAAAATCGCTTCACTAACCACTCCTATCCCAGCTCCAAGTGGTCCTCGGAGTTCAAATCACATCAACTGCTCATCCAGAAGCTGAACCGTAGACCTGCGTCCCCTCGGCTGCAACCGAGAAAGTTACGTGCGGGTAGCTCTCATTGATCTGTCCCGATTGTGGGACGGAATGGGGCGTCAAAGAATACATCGTTCGCATTCCATTGGTGAATGTCCTTTCCACTGCCAACCAGAACGTAACCCTTCACCTTCCACTCTCCGCCACCCTCGTCCGCCCTCACAAGTTGGCTTATCCCCTCTAATTTTCAGAAGGGGTGCCTCTTCATTCCCTCCGGTCCGATAAAAACTCGACGCCGACCTTCACTGATTGGCTGCAGGTGTGCAAGACGCAGGTGCACGCGTGCACTTCGCATTGCAGTTAACAAGACTGACCCTCGGCGGGTTGGAAAACTTACTGTCTCTGTTTACTGAGTCACAGTCACACTTTCTAGTCTCTATCTTCCCCAAATTGGGATTTGGAAAGCCTCACCTTGACAAGCTTAATCAGTCGTTCTGAAAGTGTGCTGCCACTTACGAGGGGGAAGGAAATAGCCAGCTCTCGGCTTATTTGTCGCCGTCAGCTATCTGAAACCCAGCTCCAAGTGCTTATGCACCCGAAGACTGAACGGTGATCCAGTGGATCACTGAGAACCCAAGTCAAGCCTTCCTACCACTTGAACTATAGGACTTAGGCTTTATTCCCCTGTAATCGCTAACAGACATGTGAGTATTGCTCGCGTATCTATCCTCAATGCAGGGGCTGCGCACAAACCTACGCTCCGCCTCTCCGACTAACGAACCAGGTTATTCTACCACATGGCAGGCCTTCCAATTCAGGATTTCTAAGGCGTATTGGCTGAATCCAGGTAGCGAAATTCAAATGTATGAGCTTGCAGTGGCTCCACTCATGCATCTTTTGCAACGTTGTGCCACTCGCGGGTACTTGCACGTGCGCACCACTGACAGTCTGGTTCTCGGCGATTACGACTGTCCAAAACTGACCGATCACTTCAAGGACAACTCGGGTGTGCCCTTGCTCAAGGTGCTGTGACGGCTCCCTAACTTGCCGTTGGGAGGCCGATCTCCTGGCGCCCTCGTCCGGCTGCCGACTTTTTCCACCCTTTTTCAAATAATTCTGTAAAGACTAAAACATCCTCCCAACCTGCGTCCAACTTATTCTCTTCCTATTCGGGATCAGGCCTGCAGTTTATGATGGCTAGGGTCTACCTAGGTTTTTAAATGCTACGAGAGTTGGTGACCCCGACGTGATTCAACCACGGCTGAGCTCAAGCATTACGAATTTTCGCTCTCTATTACAACTCAATTATCATTTGTCCGTTGATGTGACCACCATGTTGAGGATTCAGCCACCGATGGAGGTCAGCAAACGATCTCAATCCACCAAGTTCAGGCCATGTTGCGTTCCAATCCAGCATGGCATTCCCTCCCTCAGCGCCAGCATTCGGACTGCCTGTCAATATCTGATAACTACTACAAGTGGTATCTCCTCACACAAACCAATAAGTACTGACGTTTAGTTGTGGAAGCGACGTCCCTTCAGCTCTTCAAGAACCGCTTGGATGACTAGAGGAGTCCCCTGTTTTCCTCTGACAGTCTGAACGTGACGTAAATACCCCGTCAACCGCAGACATTTTTATTTTCAAATATTACTCAAATCATGTGGGTAACGTTTTTATAGTGATAATTTTGCTTTCCGCGTTTTCTGCAGTACCAAACTGGCATGTACGCAGTAGGGCTTTCGAAGAGCATTGCCTTACCAAATTGGCATGGAGTTCTCATCACACCGGGGGCAGGTCACGTGAGACTTACACAGCGAATCGAGGGCGGCTTGAGTTATGATATAGTTATATATATTTTCTGTTTTTAAGGTGCTCACCAGATAAGGAGTCTAGCTTGACGAATCGCTGCAATCAACCCCGTCTCTAGTCTCTGCAGAGAGAGAGAGAGAGAGAGAAGGTCTAATTATATGCGAGCTCCTTAAGGATTACTTGGCAAGTTTTGGTAACAAATTCCTTAAGTGACCTGTAAACAAGGGACGGGAAAAGACACGCCCCGGTAGCCCTGTGCATCCCCGTGTCCTAACCCTCACCCAAGTCTATTCCACTCGAGCAAAACGGAATCTTTTAGCAAAGCCAAGTATCCTTTTGAGTTCTTTTTTTCTAATACAAGTCAACCAGACCGGCACAATTTACTTGTTCACAAAGTGGCAGGTATGTTCAGATTAGTGTTATACCCTTTGCTCAACCACTTCAAACATCTAATTGTAGGTTAATTTATTTTACCAGTGTTTCATTCTAATGTGTGAGTGGAGTTAGTGTCAAGAGTGAGAAAACCACCAGCTGTTTTACGGTTGTCACCACCTGCAAGTCATTTTTTAGCCAATCCGATCACGCGGAGCTTCCCCTGTGCTGAGAAGTGTTGCAGAGTGGGAGTCACTTACAGCCTGACGAAACACACCGTCGGCATTTGAGGTGCCCCTACAGTTGTGGATAATGCAACCACGTCTGGATAAAACGGTTGATCACTTTGCGAAGAGGTTGGTAGAACACGAAATGACGAGAAAGCGGTAGAACCCAACGTTCCATTCAGACCTACCTGGCCACAACTTTGACTTCCGCGCACGCAAGCCAGTAACCTACGCAAAGACCCTTCGTCAAAGCAACTTCAAGAAGCATCGCCGTCAAATATTCGTTCACTGCACTACATTAGCAATCTGCTGGTGACCTACATGTCTTTTTACGCTTATCCAATAGAAACTTAATGGGTGAAGCAGTGTGTGGTGGAGGGGAGAGGGAGGGAGGAATTTAACAGACGCAAAGGATGACAACCAATTCACAGCTGACACCGGTGTTTTTGAGATGGACAAAGACACATGCAGCTCCAAGACCTTATGTGTAGGTGGTGCACAAAATACGCCAACTCCTGATGATCAAGAAGCGAAGTTCCTTTTTGAAAATTCAAATGCTTTGTGAATATATCCCAGTGAAAACTACAGTAATCTTACCAAGGAATCTACTCATTGCTATTGTTGATATCAAGGTGCTTTTGGACTAAAACATCTGCACATAATTTATTCTACAGGCATGGATACAATACTATCCCTCTACCGCCAAATCCAGTCTTTATTTCTTTCTTTATACCACTTAGAGCAAGAGTTTATCTCGAACCAGACTCAGGAAGGTTTTACCCTTGAATACTTCATTGCACTGAATCACTTCTATCGTGGATAACTGTAGACTTTTCCGAAATTGCGCTCACGTCTCGATGTGAACCTGCTCAGATAGCAGCTGCACAACGCTTGTGTGCGCTGCATACAATATCGGTCGAGTGGGTTCAGTCGACCACAGGTTGTCACGTGCAGGATTACCCTGAGAGTAACTTTGTGTCTGGAATGACTACTTAATGCATTTCAGTAGAGTATTAATATAATATAATATCGTTGGCTTCGGGTTGATGATCTTAGTGGTTGAATAATTACCGTCCTAACTGCACACATCAGTATGGTAGTTGTGTACCGGCCGAAGACTTCGAGGTTGGCACACACACACGCACACATGGGCGGGTAACGCACCTGTAGTTTTTAGTAGTTGGTGGGAGTACTGAAAAGGATCGCTAAGCACCATGCCGATCACGCAAATGCAACGGTCATCAGAAGAAACGGCAGAAATTTAGGAAATGGGTTCTACTAATAAGAAGGATATAAATGTATGAAAGGGTACGGTAGAAAATAAGGAAGAAAGCGTTACATATAGACTGGTCCCCTATGGAGTGGGGGAGTTCTCTCATGTCTGTTGGATAACCGGGGGGGGAGTGCAACGCTGTGGGCAACTGCAGGGTCAGGAGGGGGGAACGATACATTACGTGGCGACGATAACTGCGGGGACGGGGTCAGCGTTTGTGAGTGGAAGGGAATGCCGGCCTCTTCACATACAATCGAGCATTCGGACCCCATCCTGGGCCCGCGCCAAAATTGAGTCTTCAATCAACTTAAACCACCTGTCAGTCTCTTGGTGCAATACAGTTGGACGTTACCCTCCCAACGAGGAAGATAAAGAGAGATTTGACTGGATGAACTACCCTCCTTTCTTTTCAGAAAAACTCGGATCCATTCAATTTTTCTCTGTTATAATCTTACAGAGTCAAAGTGGTTTTCAGAGGTCATTTAATGGATTGCTCGGTAAAAATGCAAAGGAGAACCTGTCATTGCGTCGAGACCTAAGTTACTAGCATTTTAAAATAAAATAGCTTTAAAAGGTTTCAAGTTGTAAGTCTTGACAACTAGGGATAGAGTGAGGATGAAAATCATTCGGACAAAGTGAAAACATTGCTAAATTAAACTACTACTGTCAGCCAGTGCGCCCACTCCCACATCAGACAACTGACTGTATCGGATGGTGGTCGGATTGTGGGGGTGGGGGAGAGAGTTAGGTCAAGAGCTCAGCGTATTTTCCTCACTATAAACAATCTGACGCGCTTGAAACTATCACGGTGCGCTAAAAGCGTGGTTTGGAAGGTTGCCAACTGACGGGATAACTCGGACCGCGTGTTCAGCCCAATGTGTATTTTGTGTGGAGTGGCTGTCTGGTGGACTGAGAGTCAGGCTGCAATGGCTCCTTCTAAATGTGGCCTTTATGGCACTCCCACTCCGTGGGATCCGAGCCAGGTGTGGTGGTACGCCCAGGGGCGGCTCCGGTCGGCCAACCATTTGCGTCCTCTCCCGCCTCCGGTCTTTTTGGCTCTTTCTTGACACCGGGCTCAGGTGGGGGAGGAGGAGAGAGTGCGGTAGCTGCAGGGCAAGGCTACTATCACTTAAAACTAATTCACGCGCAAGTCACCGTCCCTGCACCACCCTTCTATGGAGCATACGGTGGACATCGTCGGACTACGACGGTCGAACTGTCATGTGTGTCCTTGCGGCAAGTCGGGTGCGATTTTGTGTCAAGAGCTGATAGCCTCACGCACAAGGATAAGTTGGAAGAGGTGCTGACATGAGCAGAAACGCCAGCTGCTCTTTTGGGCATATGAGCCAAGTCAAGTAGGTCTGACTTTTTAGCGGAAGTTGTCGCAGTTGTGGGTTCTACAGCAGCAATAAGAAGCCACCGCAAGTCATGAGTTTGTGGAATCACTCATAAAGCGTCTACGATGGCGTGAACCATGCGGTGAGGTGTTAAGTGGATCAATGGATCAAGCCAAACTGATTGTCCTTGGCCCTGGCGCAAATAACTTCATACACAGTCAAGTTAAGCATGTCACTTTCCGCTCAACGACAAGGATCTGGAATCCGAACATACGGGTTACTTCAAGAGGAGGGAGCGACGGAGAGTTATAAACTAGCGCATTTTTTCTTTTAAATAAAGTGATCCATCTTATCAAGGGTGACACGGGCTAATAGTTAGACGCCGATACAGCAGTCAGCAGCTCAGACGCCGCCGTCGACCAAGGAAGCGACGGCAGCGACAGAGCGGAGGTCATTCTGTCCCTGAACGAGTGACCCTCCGACAGCTGTAAACGAGGTTTGGATTTCGCAGACATCTATTATGTCTATGCCAATGATCATGGTAGTTTAAGAGGCCGGCGCCATCCCTCGCAGAGAAAAGTGATCGATCACAAAGAACGGGAGAGCTGCTGAAGCTTCTGAGGTGAAACAGTTTGTTGGGGGTAGAAAAAGGAGCTGGCGCGAGTTCCCAAAGGCCAATAACACGAAGGTTCCAAATGAGCCGTCAGGGAAGACAGATTGGATTGATCCAGATTTTACTGAACTGAAGGGCGTACGAGAGATATGGGCAAGAGTGTGCCCCAAGTTGTCTTTTCTAGCAAATTTGAATCCCTGTCCGCCGTAGACTTTATAAGCCCTGGACGCGTGGATGCGCCTTTGTCGCCTACAGCCAATCAGCAAACGAGGCATCACCGATTGGGTTCGAGCTCTGGCGAGACTACTTCCAAGGCTTCCACAATCCCAAAAGCGAACTGGCAGGGAGCTAGATACGAACAGCATGACAAAGTGGTGGTGCTGACGACCTGGAGAGCGGACTGCCACAAGTGCAGCGTAAAGTTGGGCATCGGCACAGCACATCAACTGAAAGCTACTGAAAAGAGTCCTTAGGTCAGGGACCAACGCGATTAAGCCGAATAGTCTTGGTGTCGTACATCGGTTTCCAGGCAGCTAACCCATTGCAGACAAGGAATACACATGCATAAACGCAAGTCCAGCAAACGCCGATTAAGAACACCGGCGAAGTTTGAAAAGCCACTCCTGACGCTGAAGCCGTCAGGAGCCAAATAACGACGAAGTGGATTCAGACCAAGCCTGAAGTTGACGCTACTCACTCAGGACAACCGGTTTGTTGAGGGTCACGAGTTGCTTGAACGATGCGTCTCTCTCTCTCTCTCACTCTGAGAATGGACCAATCTATGGAAGTTATTCTTCAACCCTACCCCCCGGAGTTTGAAGGTCCTACGACTACCGGGTGATGACCACCAGCACGCTGGCGCAGGCCCCTGCCACGTCACCATCGTGATTAATGACTCAGACTAGGCTGGTCCGGCCGGTTGCTCCTAGGATTGTCTAAAAGGGAGCGAACATTCCAGACTGCTAGTGTGACTGGACTCACCCGAGCAACCTGGAGGGTATGGTGAGGGGGATGGGGACGGCGGGTATCGCTTTTTGTTTGATTTTTATGACCGCGTATTTTGCGATCTGCGAGCCGCAGCCGGCTGCAGAAGGCGTGATAACCAGCATTTGTTTAGGGCACCTTGTTTAGCCCCTTCCTCCGCGAGGAGGCAAGCAGTGCTGTCCCTTAATAGGGCTGCTCGGACATCCCAGACGCCTGCCGAACTCCACTATGGGTCACGGTTTTGTTTAAGTGGGAGAACGACCCGAGTTAGCCTGGGCCGCCTACGGGGTTGCTGTCGCCCCCAACGTAGGACTTTTTGAGAGAGGGGAGGTGGGAAGTTCGGGAGTCAGACATACCGGGTGTGGAGGCACACACAGCACCGGAGACCCTCACCTGGTTTAGCCCGCCGGTCGTGACAGTTGCACGGGGTGTGGCCGCTGGGAAGAACCCAACTTTGAGGAGCCACAGGTGAGAGTTGGGTACCAGTTAGAGGCGGCCACAGGAGCATTCACCACCTGTACGAGACAAATGGAGCGACCAAATGCTATCTGTGCGGTGCTCCCCCTAACTAGTACCCCTACACCCCACTCAACAGACTTACCGAGGATGGTGTTACTCTCGTGGCTGGTAGAGTCCGCATGAGCTGCGGGTCTCACAGCATGAACTTTCCACAAGGGAATCAGAATACCCCGGCCAAGTAATAACTGTCGTGGCCTCGTGCGTAACCCCAGGATCGGTACATATTCTCGTATCCTAACGTAACGCTTAAGCAAAGCCCTAAGCTAAACCTTAACCACAACCCAGCAGTTAACACCACCCCTAACTTTAATAATAACCCTAAATTTAACACTAACCATCATCCTGGATTTCGAAGCGGGCAGTTACTGTTCTCGTGCCCCCTTTAGGTGGCCGTATAAGTAATCCTGATCTTTCGATCGCATCTGGGTTGTTTGGGATCATGATGGGCTAGTGATAGGCCATGGTCTGTGGTTGCAGGCGAGAGTTAACCCCTAGAAGTAGACCTCCCATTTCATTTTTGCTACTATCACACATATTTCTGACCGCCTTAGGCACTGAGCAGATGTGTCAGGGTATCTTCTGTGGAACTCCTTCTCTAATTTCCCAGGACCTGGCGTCGTGTGGCTCACAGCTGATTAACGGTCAGTTAACGGCCAAGGGATGCAAATCATGTGTCCATTTAAACACCCGAGGTATTGTATGACTGGCTGATGACTACCAATGAGCAAGAAATGGTCATTTCAGTCTCTTTGGTCTTTTTCTGCAGTGCTAATCTGCCTCTACTTCTTCTTCTACTACTACTACTACTACTACTACTACTACTACTACTACTACTACTACTACGACTACTAATACTACTACTTCTACTACTACTACTACTACTACTACTACTACTACTACTACTACTACTACTACTCCTGCTACTACTCGACAGTTCGACCGTCGTAATCCGACGATGTCCACCGTATGCTCCATAGAAGTGTGGAGCAGGGACGGTGACTTGCGCGTGAATTAGTTTTAAGTGATAGTGGCCTTGCGCTGCAGCTACCGCACTCTCTACTCCTCGCCCACCTGAGCCCGGTGTCAAGACAGAGTCAAGAAGACCGGAGATGGGAGAGGGCGCAGGTGGCTGGTGCGGCCGGAGCCGCCCTGGGCGTGCCACCACACCTGGCTCGGATCCCACGGAGTGGGAGTGCCATAAAGGCCACATTTAGAAGGAACCATTGCAACCTGACTCTCAGTCCGCCAGTCAGCCACTCCACACAAAACACACATTGGGCTGACCACGCGGTCCGATTTATCCCGTCAGTTGGCAACCTTCCAAGCCACGGCTTTTAGCGCACCGTGATAGTTTCAAGCGCGTTAGATTGTTTATAGTGAAGAAAATACGCTGATCTCTCAACCTCACTCTCTCCCCCACCCCTACAATCAGACCACTGTTCGAGCCGGTCAGTTGTCTGATGCGGAAGCGGGCGCAGCTGCTGGTGACCTCGTCTACGTGTACTACGTACACGACCTGGCCCCCCAAACACAAGCACCAGGATTTCACACAACAGGGGGTTGAACGGCTTACATCTCACATGTGTGAGATAGCCAGAGGTCAAGTTAAGAAGGAGCCATCGCAGCCTGACTCTCACACCACCAGTCAGCCACTCCACACAACACACATTGGACTAACTGTGAGGTCTAGTGTAATTGTCAGTTGGCAACCTTCCAACCGCGGCGGTTAACTTTACCGCACACTCTTCTCCTCCCCCACCTGAGCCCGGTCTCATGACACAGTCAAGAAGACCGGAGATTGGAGAGGGCACAGGAGGCTGGCGCGGCCGGAGCCGCCCCTGGGCGTGCCACCACATCTGGCTCGGATCCCACAGAGTGGGGGTGCCATAAAGACCACATTAAGAATGAGCCATTGCAGCCTGACTCTCAGTCCGCCAGTCAGCCACTCCACACAAAACACACATTGGGCTGACCAAGCGGTCCGAGTTATCCCGTCAGTTGGCAACCTTCCAAGCCACGGCTTTTAGCGCACCGTGATAGTTTTAAGCGCGTCAGATTGTTTATAGTGAGGAATATGCGCTGAGCTGTCGACCTCACTCTCTCCCCCACCCCCACAGTCAGACTACTGTCCGAGCCGGTCCGTTGCCTGATGTGGGAGTGGGCGCATTGGCTGACGGATCGGCGTACCCGTCTTCGCGCGCCACAGCACGACCTGGCCCCCAGAACGCACACACCAGGATTCACAAACTCAGGGGATATGGAGCAGCCATCGCCGTCTGACTCCCAGTTCACTGGTCAGACACTCGACACACACAGCACATACACTGAGCCGATGGCGTGGTCTGGTGCAAGCGTTAGATTGGCAGACTTCCCAGCCACGGTTTCTAGGAAACCGTGATATACTCTGGTAAATGGTGATTGTGTGGGTGTTGTCGATGTATTGGTGTAGGTAGTGTGCGCTTATGTAGCTTAGCCTCCGGTGGTTTACCGGAGGTTGTCGTGGAGGCGCATGTGTCCTAATAGGCCCATGCGGTTTGTAAATGTGCGGGAGCAGTGAGGGCAGTGAAGGCGGGCGCGTCGACTGTATGGCGGAGCCCCAGGCACTGGTTCAACAGCCTCCGTGCGATGGATTCGCAGGTGACCGACCAGGCCATTGCGTGAGTTGAAGGTGCGGGCGCAGTGTGGGCAGGAGAAATCGGTAGAGGCTGGGGGGATGTCATTCATGGTAGTGGGGGTGTCAGGGGCGCTAAGAATGGCAGGAGCGGAGGGTGTGCATGGTGTATCGGTGTTGTCGGCATTGTGGTGTATGCCGCTGTCATGGATGCGCATGTGACCGAATAGGCCCATGCGATGAGTGAATGCGCGAGGACAGTGAGGGCAGAGGAGGCGACTATCTCTGCTGTGTGATGGTGTTCCAGGCACTGGCTCACCGGTCTCTGTACGATGTATTCGCAAGTGACCGACCAGGCCGATGCGTGAAGTAAATGTGCGGTCGCATTGAGTTCAGCTTAGGAGAGATTCCTCATCGCTGATGGTGGTGGTGGTGGTGGTGGTGGTGGTGGTGGTGGTGGTGGTGGTGGTGGTGGTGGTGGTGGTGGTGGTGGTGGTGGTGGTGGTGGTGGTAGTGAAGGCGGTGGTGGTTGCGGTGGTGGGGGTAGCAGGCGATGAGTAGATGGATGTGGTCTCTATGATGGTGGGAGTAATGGAATTGATTCCAGGAGTGAGGAAGGGAGAGTCAGAAGGAGGGTTGGCCGAATTTGACATCGAAATTGGAATTGTCGGATCGTTGGTGCATTGCGTCCGAAGATGTCCAACCAGGCCGATTCGCGCGCGGAAGATGCGTTGACAGCGCGGGCATTTTGGCAGGGCCTGGGCATTGGCGGTGTTGGTCCGGGGCGCTGGTGACTTTCATGCCGCTCTTTTGGCCTTGGCGGCGGCGATCCGGTTGGCCTCAAAGATTGCTTAACCAGTCTTCACTGATCTTCTCCATGCCGGTCTATCCTGGGCGAGGTCCTCCCAGGTCGCCGAGTTGATTTGCAGTTGCTTCAGCGATTTCTTCAAAGTGTCCTTGTAGCGTCGTTTTTGACCTCCCTGCCGGCGAGAACCCGTAGCGACATCTCTGTAGAAACGTCGTTTGGGTAGTCGTTTGTCGTCCATTCTTACCAGGTGGCCGCTCCATCGCAGTTGCACTTGCCTCAGCATGGCATGGATGCTGAGGATTCCGGTCCGCTCCAGGACTTCCGTGTCCGGGATCCTGTCTTGCCATCTCAGCTTCAGTATTCTGCGGAGGCAGCTGAGATGAAAGTGATTCAGCTTCCTGGCTTGGTTCGAGTAGACGGTCCAGGTTTCCGCTCCGTAAAGGAGTGTCATCAAGACGACGGCCTTGTACATCTTCAGTTTGGTGTTCAGGTGAATACCGTGGCGATTCCACACGGAGGCCTGCAGCCGGCCGAAGGCCTGACTAGCTTTTGAGATCCGTTTGGCAACCTCGCCATCGATTCTGGTGTTGCGTGACATCGTGCTTCCTAGATAAGCGAAGGTTTCCACGTTTTTGACTTGAGCACCGTTGACATTGATTCGAGGAGCATTGTATTCCGTGCTGGGTGGCGGCTGGTGCATGACAACCGTTTTGGCTGTACTGATTGTTAATCCGAAATCGGCGCAGTCTTCGGCGAATAGGTCCATGCTCCTTTGCATGTCCTCCTCCGTCACGGTGTTAAGGGCGCAGTCGTCCGCGAAGAGCAAGTCATGGACTATAGTCGTAGACACGCGCGTTGGAGCCTGCATACGCCGACTGTTGAGAAGGTGCCCGTCAGTTCTGTAGGCGATGCGGATACCAGGCTGCTCATCACGGTAGGCGTCCATCAGCATAGCCGAGAACATGAGTCTGAAGAGGGTGGGGGCCAGTACGCAGCCCTGCTTCACTCCGTTGGTCACTGCGAATGCTTCGGATACCGTCCCGTTGTCAGTGACGCGCGCCGTCATCCCGTCACGAAGCTGACGCACCATGTGCGTGAACCGCTCAGGACAGCCGAATTTCTGCATGACTTTCCACAGTCCGTCACGATTCACCGTGTCAAAGGCTTTCGTTAGATCCACGAAGGTAGTGTATAGGTGAGTTCGCATCTCCTGACACTTCTCTTGTAGCTGGCGGGCGGCAAAGATCATATCGGTTGTTTCGCGGTGTCAGCGGAAGCCACATTGGGTTTCCGGGAGCAGACCCTGCTCTAGGTCACCGTTAAGACGATTGAGTAGGATACGGGCGAAGATCTTCCCGGCGATGTTGAGCAACGAGATGCCTCTGTGATTATCACAGAGTTGCCGGTTCCCTTCCGTTTGTAGAGATGGACGATGGTCGCGTCTTTGAAATCCTGAGGAACTTGTCCTTGGCGCCACCTCTCCTGGAAGAGTGTTGTGAGTTCTGCCATCAGCCGGGGCCCACCGTGCTTGTAGACTTCCGGTGGGATTGCGTCGGATCCCGGTGATTTACCGCTGGAAATCTGCTGCACGGCCCGGATGGTTTCCGGTAGGGAAGGCGGCAGATCCAGGTCATTGTTCGTGTCAACTTGAGGGAGCCGGTCAATGGCAGCATCGGAGATGGCTGATGAGCAATTAAGGACACTTCTGAAGTGCTCGGCCCAGGGCTTCAGAATTTGCGATTTCTCTGTCAGCAGTGTTGTGCCGTCATAGCTGAGCAGCGGTGCGGACCCCTTGATACACGGGCCGTAGATGGCCTTGATGGCTTTGAAAAGTTTATCATTTCATTGCGGTCCGCATACCCCTGGATTTTCTCAGGCTTCCGGATCATCCAGGCAGCCTGCATCTCCCGCAGCCGTTGTTGTACAAGGCGCCGGCATCTGAAAAAGGCTGCCTTTGGTGGCGTCCGTCCGAAGGTCCATGTAGGCTTTGTGTAGTCCATTCTTCTCCGCGAGTAAGTGGCTGATGTCGTCGTCATTGTCGTCAAACCAGTCCTGGTGTCGACGGTGTGCGCGTCCGAGTACATCGAGGGCAGTGGACTGGATGACATTTCGCAGTTGACACCATCGTGTCTCCACGGTAGTGTTATCATCTGGAGCATGCAGGTCCTCCAGTTTCTCGGTTATTTGGTTGCTGAAATCAAAACAGTGAGCAGGCAAATTTAATAAAAGAGTATTTAACTTACATGGCGGCCTCTTACCTTGGGGCCTTCGTCAGGGGTTGCAGTCGGAGCCTCATCTGGGAGATGACGAGGCGGTGATCTGTCCAACCATCGGCATCGCGGATCGCCTTGGTTACCAGCACGTCCTGTCGATCTCGCCTCCGGACGAGAACATAGTCCAGCAGATGCCAGCGCCGCGACCGAGGGTGCATCCACGTGGCCTTCTCCCGCGTCGGAAGGCGGAAGAAGGTATTGGTCAGCAGGAGACGGTGTTCCGCACACGTGCGCAGAAGAAGGAGGCCGTTATCGTTGCAGCTACCGAGACCGTGGGGACCCAGCACTCCCTGCCAGGCAGCGTGGTCCATCCCGACGCGGGCATTGAAGTCACCAAGGACAATAAACTTGTCCTCTTTCGGCACAGTCACCAGCAAGGCATGCAGGTCCTCGTAGAATTTGTCCTTCGCCGCATCAGAGATCATCATTGGGGGAGCGTAGGCGCTGATGAGGGTGGCGAACTGGTCTCCCCGAAGAGGCAGGCGGAGGCTCATCAGGCGATCATTGATACCCTGCGGCAGACAGGGCAGACGTGCCACGATGTCGTTACGGATGGCAAAGGCAACACCAGCGTCGCGTCGCTCTGCCTTTGGCCGGCCGCTCCAGAAGAAAGTGTAGCCGGCCCCGACCTCCTTCAGCTGACCCTGCTCAGAGAATCGGGTCTCGCTGAGAGCAGCAATGTCCACCTTGTAGCGCGCCAGTTCCCGAGCGACTAGCGCCGTCCTCCGTTCCGGCCGGTTGCTCCTAGGATTGTCTAAAAGGGAACGAAAATTCCAGGCTGCTATTGTGAGTGGACTCACCCGAGCAGCCTGGAGAGTATGGCGAGGGGGATGGGGACGGGGGGTATTGTTGTTTGTTTGAGTTTTACGACCGCGTATTTTGCGATCTGCGAGCCGCGGCCGGCTGCAGAAGACGTGAGACCCAGCATTTTTAGGGCACATTTTCTAGCCTTTTCCTCCGCGAGGAGGCAAGCAGAGCTATCCCTTAATAGGGCTGCTCGGACATCCCAGACGGCTGCCGAACTCCACTATGGGTCACGGATTTGTTTTAGTGGGAGAACGACCCGAGTTAGTCTGAGCTGCCTACGGGGTTGCTGTCGCCACCACCGTAGGACTTTTTGAGAGAGGGGAGGTGGGAAGTTCGGGAGTCAGACATACCGAGTGTGGAGGCACACACAACACCGGAGACCCTCACCTGGTTTAGCCCGCCGGTCGTGACGGTTGCCCGGGGTGTGGCCGCTGGGAAGAACCCAACTTCGAGGAGCCACAGGTGAGAGTTGGGTACCAGTTAGAGGCAGCCACAGGAGCATTCACCACCTGAACGAGACAAATGGAGCGACCAAAGGCTATCTGTGCGGTGCTCCCCCTAACTAGTACCCCTACACCCCACTCAACAGACTTACCGAGGATGGTGTTACTCTCGTGGCTGGTAGAGTCCGCATGAGCTGTGGCCTCCCAGCTCCCATATAAGGTGCTAGGGTTCTGCGCGGAAAACGCAGGTGAACAAACATTTCCGTGACAATGAGTTAGATTGTCCAGTCATTATCAGGTCATAAACTAACAATGGCTATTAAATCACGACCACTAACGACTATTAAGAAGATACCACAAAATTAATACTAATAGTAGAGAAAATTTGATTTCCGGATGGTAAGTCAGAAGACGAAATAATAATAATAATAATAATAATAATAATAATAATAATAATAAGAAGAAGAAGAAGAAGAAGAAGAAGAAGAAGACGACGAATCTTTCACCACAACATTCTTATAAAATGTTGCAGTAACTGTTGATGGTGTTGTATACTTAATAAGGAGCATTAATAACCCAATGGATAGGGATGGACATTTTACTGCCTTAAAAACCTTAATTAGAAAATTTTAAAACTCAAAGATAGCCTTTTTCGAGTATAAAATTTTAAGCGGAGGTCAGTGCCTACAAAATTAGTACAATAAAGGCCATTTTTGATTTCGTTTCCATAAATATATTTGAATATATACGGGCATATAAACTCGATAGAAAGCTGCCTACTATATAAGTAGCCATTTTTAACGAATGCATTTTATGCAAACGTCCGTGAAGAGGTGCGTTCAGAAGACCGCAGACTGGCGTTCCTTAAATATTATGAGATTATGCCGCAGGATTAACGATCTTACAACCCCACTGAAGTCGACCTTCATAATCAAAAACATATTTCAGAATTTCTAGTAACATTTCACGCGATCGGTCACTGAGTGTACATATCTCGAAGTATTACGGTCCTTGTGCCTGCAATGCTCTTCCCTACGACTGATTCTGATACTAGGTTCAAGTGAGAATCCGAAACCTCAGCCCGATAAAAATTTCTGTCCCAGTGATCATATCTTCATTTTTTGAACTTTTTCCTGGAATTCATCTATTTGCTTCTATTGGTAGTCTCAATCTGCTGTACACACTCCTTCTGGTAGTGCTATGAACACAGTACCCCTTTCATGGCCAAGATTCGGCATTTTCACAGGGCTCGCTAAAAGGTTCTTTGTGCTGCATTGTGTCTTCCCCCACTTGTACAGACGACGCTCAGTGTGGTCTCCGTCATGCGAACCAGCAATGCGGGAATATCCAGTATTCGCACAATCGGGTGCCAGGTGGACAAGGTTTCGGGAGGCCAGGCATTCGAGACCGTCCAATCATAAATCTTTTCTGCTTGACATCATTTATGAGGGCCTGGATTTGTATATCAGTGTCCGTTTCCTGACCCCTTGTCGCTATTCAGTTCCCAGTACAACCTCATATGATCGAGATCTATTTACTTAGACTATCTACACCGGGTGGCGGTGGTGGTGGTGGTGGTGGTGGTGTTGGTGGTGGTGGTGGTGGTGGTGGTGGTGGTGGTGGTGGTGGTGGTGGTGGTGGTGGTGGTGGTGGTGGTGAAGGTTGGGGTCGTGGTGGGGAAGGTGTTGGTGACGGTGGTGGCCGTAGTCGGCGTACGGATGCAGTAATTCGCATCACTCACCTCAAACAGGTGGTGACTACTCCCCTTCACCCTGGCACCAACTCTCATCTCTGGCAGCTCTACACACTCGAGAACTGGCGTACTACAAGGTGGGCATCACTGCCTTCAGCGAAATCTAAGCAGCCCATCATCATCAGCTAATTGACCGGCTCGGTGCCTGGGAGAGGAAAGAGAGGATAAAAACATTTCTCAGCGTTTATTTCCCATTATAAAGCATCTGACGTGCTTGAATCTAGCATGGTGGGCTAAAAGCCTTGCCTTGAATGGTTGCTGACTGAATTCGAATCAACCCCCATATTCAGGCCAGTAGGTAGTGACTGACTGGTGGACTGAGATGCAGACTTTAATGTATCCTTCTCAATGTAGCCTTTATGGCAATCACATTCTGATGGGATCGGAGCAGCCCAGTTATTACGTTTACAAACACCCGGTCCATCATGTGAGGCCCAGGGGTATGTGGTATGCGTAGAAGGGCTATTTTGCTCCTTCGGCCACTGCAATCGATCCCACTTCCAGTTTTCTTGACTCTTCTTTGACACCGGGCTCAGGTGGCTGATGGCGACGTTAGCGCGGAGGATACTGTGCAAGTCTTATGTCACTATAAACTAATTTGAAAGCATGCCCCATCTCTATGGGGCTCACGGTGAACAATTTCAGAAACTGTTGGTAGCAGCAGCAGCAGCAGTAGTAGTATTAGTAGTAGTAGTAGTAGTAGTAGTAGTAGTAGTAGTAGTAGTAGTAGTAGTAGTAGTAGTAGTAGTAGTAGTAGTAGTAGTAGTAGTAGTAGTAGTAGTAGTAGTAGTAGTAGTAGTAGTAGTAGTAGTAGTAGTAGTAGTAGTAGTAGTAGTAGTAGTAGTAGTAGTAGTAGTAGTAGTAGTAGGGGTGCAAATTATCACTCATGAGGTCGATATCAAAATTACACTGGTCACAACAATATGTCAATCCAGCCTATGGTATGGCCTTCCACCGAGGTACAATCAATTTCTATTGGTAGATTGGGATTTTTATGCAGAGGCCCAAGGAACTGCTGGCAAGAATTACTTCAGGTGCGAATGCTGTAGTGGCTAGGTCGTGTGCTACGGGAAGGGGGCTTTTAATATATTCCTGGAACTCAGCGATTTTAAACACGAGTATTGACTGTCTTCGGCTCCATGAAAGGGCCCTTTAAAATATTTTGGCAACGTTTTCCGCCAATAGATTTTGCTTAATCCGGCAGAACGCACACATGCAAACTTTTTCTTCTCAACTGAAATAATAGGCTTGGTGTGTTTGAATAGCGTATCTTACAAAAAGACCTACATTTATACTGGGTGAATAAAAGTAGACTTCGTGATGGACTGAAAAGTGCTTGACATTCCAAGTAAAAGTACGCTGTGGAAACTGAAAGAGGTCGTTTTGCGATACGGGCTACATGCGAAAGAACTTCCCGTCTTTGGCATCCTTCGACAGTCGTCCTCCTCTTTCGCAGCACCAAATATGACGATGAGATCGCCCCTCGGATCGCCAAAGCCAGCCAAACCTTTGGATGCATGCAGAACGTGGTCTGGAATCGACACCGTCTCCACCTCAGCACCAAACACAAGATGAACAAAGCTGCCCTATTGCCAACGCTGCTGTATGGAGCGGTGAATTGGACAATCTACCAAAAACAGGCGCAGAAGCTCAACCAATTTTACCTCAGCTGCCTCCGGAAAATACTAAAGCTTAGATAGCAGTACAGGATCCCGGACACGTAAGAGTTGGAACGAACAGGCCTTCTCAGCATCTACGCTCAGCTTAAACAACTGCAACTGCGGTGGAGTGGCCACCTTGTGAGGACGGACGACGAACGACTACCCAAACGACTCTTCTATGGAGATGTCACCATGGATTCTCGTTGACAAGGGGGTCAAGTACGACGCTACAAGGACACTTTGAAAAAATCGCTGAAGCAAATGCAAATCAACCCGGCGACCTGGGAGGACCTCGCCCAGGATAGATCGGCATGGAGAAGATCCGTGAAGACTGGTTCAACAATCTATGAGGCCAACCGGATCGCCGCCAAGGCCAAGGCCAAAAGAGCGGCACAAAATTCACCAGCGCCCCGGACCAACACCGCCAATGCCCAGGCCCTTCCAACATGCCCGCACTGTCAACGCACCTTCCGTGCGCGAATCGCCCTGGTCGGAAATCTTCGGACGCAATTGGCCAACAATCCGACAATTTCAACTTCTACGTCTAATGCGGCCAACCCTTCTTCGCACTCCCCCACTCTCACCCCCTGGCATCAATTCCATTACTCCCACCATAATCGAGACCGCATCCCAATAATCATCACGTGTTACCTCCACCACCGCCACTAACGCCACCCCCCCCCCCCCCCTGTCAGCGATGGGGAGTCTCTCCTAAACCGTCCTCATTGCGACCGCACATTCACCTCCCGCATCGGCTTCGTCAGTCACTTGCGAATTCATCGTACAGTGACTGTTGAACCAGTGCCTGGAGCACCCACACACAGCAGAGATCACCGCCTCCACTGCCCTCACTGTCCTCGCGCATTCACTCATCGTATAGGCCTCTTAGGACACATGCGCCTCCATGACAACCTGCGGTAAACCACCGGAGGCTAAGCCATACCAGCGCACACTTCCTATACCAATACATAGACACCTCCCTCACCATCATCATGTATCCGTGAATATCACGGTTTCCTAGAAATCGTGGCTTGCAAGGCTGCCAATCAGACGTTTACACCAATTCACGCCGTCTTCCCAGTGTATGCGCTGTGTGTGTCGAAAGGCTGACCAGTGGACTGGGAGTCAGACGGCGATGGCTCCACCATATCCCCTAATTTACTGAATCCTAGTGTGTTCGTTATGGGGGCCAGGTCGTGCTGTGGCATGCGAAGATGGGTACGCCGACCCGTCAGCCAATGCGCCCACTTCCGCATCAGACAACTGACCGGCTCGGACAGTGGTCTGATTGTTGGTATGGGGGAGAGAGTGAGATTGACGGCTCAGCGCATTTTCCTCACAATAAACAACCTGACGTGCTTGAAACTATCACGGTGCGCTAAAAGCTGTGCCTTGAAAGGTTGCCAACTGACGGGAACATTCGGACCGCGTGGTCAGCCCAATGTGTGTTTTGTGTAGAGTGGCTGACTGATGGACTGACAGTCAAGCTGCTTCTTAATGTGGCCTTTAGGGCACTCCCACTCCGTGGGATCCGAGCCAGGTGTTGTGGCACGCCCAGGGCAGCTCCGGCCGCGACAGGCACCTGCGCCTTCTCCCATCTCCGGTCTTCTTGACTCTATCATGACACCGGGCTCCGGTGGGGGAGGAGGAGATAGTGCGGTAGATGCAGCGCAAGTCTACTATCAATTTAAACTAAATCATATGCAAGTCACCGTCCCTGCACCACCTGGTGTGGAGCATACGGTGGACATCATGGGACTACGACGGTGAGTTGCTATTGTAGCAGAGGACTTGACGCGTCGTCTTCAGGCTCCCATTGGCGATGAACGATGAAGGGAAAGAGACGGGGAGAAGTGCCTCTGCCGGCATGAAAACAATCGTCAAGTCCGCGCTTCAGCGTGGGCAGACGACCTTTAGGTCCGTGACGTTAGAGACCGACATTGTGCCTTCGCTTTTCAAGATGCTTAGGTTTTGGGACGAGGGAGTGTACAGATGGTCAGGGAGAATCTCGAAGCCTGGCACACTGGTCACCGCTCCTCTTTATAAATTTGAAGCAAAAATATCCGATCATCGAGCACGGTGCGTTTGAGCACTACCTGAATCTTTATTTGAGACCATATTCCAACGAATAAATGCCACTGCTATAGACGCCAGAAAAAAAATGAACCAAATTTCAAGTGAAAATGAAATCTTCTCGCCGTCCTCTCAATCAAATCCACAGATCGACAAGAGTTTTTAACCCTTACAAGCTTAGATTGAACTCAAAAATAGTCAAAGGACTGGCTCTTTCCGTTCAATGAGAGCAAGTGCAACATCATACGAGGCGGGAAAAGCAATTCTTCGAATCGTACGGTTTACCGACTAAATCGCATACCATTGAAAGAAGAGGATGCCCAAAAGGACCTCGAAGTCTGGATCACGCCCTCGCTTAAACCCTCCCAACATTGCTCAAAGGTAGCGAAGTCAGCGGTGTCGATTCTGTACCTTGCCGTACGAGCTTCTTAAGCAATCAATGAGGACTGCTTCACCAAAGTCTGCGGAACCTTCGTGCAACCGCAGTTGGAGTCCACTATCATAGCTTGGAGACCCTGGCGGCGAAGGACATCAACATCCTCGAAAAGGTCTAAGGGTAAGCAACCAAACTTGTTCTTGCACAGGGCTCACAGCCTTATGAAATACAGCTGTATGATCTCATTTTCGTTCCCTTGCACTATAGACAGCTTTGGAGAGACCTGATACTAACATTCCGCATATTACGCATTCAGGACTGCTGTCTGGTCCCAGGCAACAACAACGAACTTGAGAGGTAATCCTCTCAAATTACGTGCGACTGAGTCTAGGTTAGACACTCGGAACTACTTTTTCTCAAAAAGAGTGGTCAAAACTTGGAATAATCTTCCTCTGGATGTTGTTATCTCGGAATCCCCCCCCCCCCCAAGGGTGACAGTTTTCTTCTCCTACAAATCACAGGAAGTTTTTTCACTGTCTGCCCTTTTTAAACTATGTTCCACCCTGTTGGCTCATATCAATTGGCCTCACCATCAAACCGAGCTACTATTTTTATACCACACCACGCATGTACAAATAGAGAATTCAAAGGTAACCTACCTACATCTACCTCAAATATACTGATACTGCTATTGATACTGATCCGCTGAACTGCGCATAATTCAGCCACACCAACACTGCGCCTACAAACTTCCTAGCGAGCCTGGAATATGTCCTACTGACATCCGCTGTGCCGGAAGACGTGTGTGCGGACATACGCGGCTGTGCACGCCGTTGATTGCGACCACCGCTTCAATTGGGAGGGAACTGAAGTGGTCGCCATAGCTAGCACCAAACAGGCACGCGAATTCCTCGAAGCTTGGCACTCCGGCACAAACAGTATCAACCACCACGTCGATCTGGATGCGCACTACGCACTATATATATATATATATATATATATATATATATATATAGGCAGAATAACATGACCGACAAAGACAAGGGAGACTTGAATGGCCATTTCTGGCTTATTAGCCGTCATCAGCCAGCCATACCCAAACCCAGGCGCTGCGGCGCCCGAGCCTCGAACTCGCGACCTTGTTGGGCAGAAGTCCAACGCTCTACCCACTGCGCCACGCTATACGCTAAAATGCTGACCCCAGGTGTTGTGATGGAATGAAAAGCTTAGGTGATTTCTGGGGATGATCGTTTAAGCCTCATCTGCCGTTTCACACTCGTTCTTGAGCGCACCATCGGAGATACGTCAAATGTGAAATGCATAATTTAATAGGTATTTTGTTACCCAGATGGCTGTGTTCTCATTGGTCCTCTCTTCTTGGCTACGTGGTGTCTGCCAGCCTCGTATTCCGCTGGTACAGTGATCCTGTGGTTGATATAGTTGACATCCGATTGTCAGGCCTCTACTATCTCTCTAGTCATTTTGGTTTCGGCTACTTGAGCACTTTCGAAGCCAAATTGATGATTCGTTTGACCCACTTGAAGATTATTTTCGAGGCTGTGCATGGCAACATGCGATCGTACATCTTTTCGCTTTACGGCTAGAGTGTGCTCATGCCTGCGCGATCTTAGTCGTTTGTAGGTGATGCCGCAGTAAATGGCCGGGCAGTCTAGACAGTTGACCCGGTAAACAACTCCTGACGTGTCCTCAGGCGGTAGCAGCCCCTTGGGTTTCATCAGCAAGTGCCGGATCGTGGCCTCTGGACGGTGACCAAGGCCCACGTTGAGAGCAAAATCCCCAAGAGCCTGAATCTAATGAGGAAACAGGCAGGCGACAGATTAAACCACAGGATGCTGGAGCACCAAAAATCCACAAACCAAATTTTCCCTGAAATGCACGCCTACACACTAGCTAAATGGTTTGCTAAACATTTGAAGAAGCTGACGGAGGACTCAGAACACACAGCCGTATCCTCAACACACTTCCTGGAAAAACTAAGAGGCGTCAAAGTAGCCGCCAATTAAATAATGGTATCGTTTGACGCCGTTTCCCTCTTCACGGCATCCCTAAGGAATTAGCCACTAAAGTTATCAGCGACCTACTAGAGAGAAGGTACGTTGAAGAGGGCTACGACTGTGTTATGAGCCCTCCGTTACTTTCTTTAAATGTTCAGCAAACCATTTAACTAGCGTGTAGGCGTGCATTTTAGTGCAACAACAGCATCCCGTGGTTTCATCTGTCACCTGCATTGTCCCTCATTAGATTCAGGCTCTTGGTGATTTCGCCCTCAACCTGGACCTTGGTCACCGGCCAGAGGCGACAATCCGGCGTTTGCTCATTTCACCAACATACCTCGCATCACAGTTTTGTCATGATATGCTGTAGACCACTGCTGATTGGTTGGTCATTTGGTAGCGGTTATTTTGGCCTCATGATGTGCTGTCTGATTGTTGATTCAGGCTTATGAGCCACACCGATCCCGAAAGGATTCAGGATTCTTTCCATCGCCTCTGATACATGTTCCACACAAGGGATCGCGAGCCAAAGCTTTGGGTCTTCTCCTATCGATCGGTCAAGGTTGGGCTTTCTAAGACACTTGCGTATACAGGGTTTCAGATAACCGTTGGCTTCAAGTAGAGCATGCAAGTACTTAGTCTCCTCCTTCTTCCCACTGTCGGCGCTGCAGTGTGTTTGAACACGTTGGACGAAGGTTCTGAAATAACTGCGTTTGTGACCAACAGGGTGGCTGTTTCTGACGTAGACGACACAGACAGCACATCATGGAGCCCAAAGAACCGCTACCAATGACAGACCAATCAGCAGTGGTCTACGGCATACCATTCCAAAACTATGATGCGAGGTACGTTGGTGAAACGGGTAAACGCCTTAGCGCAAGATTGCACGAACACCAACTTGCAGTCAACCGCAAGGATAAGCTGTCTATGGCCACATACAACAGAATAACCACAGTTTTGCCTTTGAGAAAGCGAGGGTAATCAGCCGAGACAACGATAAGATGGCCAGACTGCTGCTCGAAAGTTGGTCCTCCACGGGCACACTTAATAGAGCCATAGACTTGCATCCCGCCTACCAGGCGATACGCGCAAGGCTCGAGTCAGTTCGGGCAGGGGCAATAGGGCGGTCGAGTAAAATTACGAGTGTCTGACAACTGACGTCAGAGAAAAAGGAGAGAGGAGCCGGCCGGAGGCCACGTGACCAGCGTGGAACACCAACTCACCACCACGCCCACGAGGGTGAAATCAACTCACGCGGGCATCAACGACGGCTCATTCCTCTGGCTGACGAGGGGCAGGCCACTACGCATGCTCATTTTCCAACAAATACGACGGCAGCAGATCAAATAAATGTCACGGGAGTGGAAAGGTCAAGCCTACTCAGCAGCGAACAGGCAGGTCAAAGTCCATAGGCCAAGCACGGATATGATACCAGGCAGGCGTCAAGGCTAAAACAGTCAAGACCAGCAGGAAGATCAATTACAGAACTCTGATAATGGAACCGAGGTGGTTTCGGAAACGTCAGTATAAATACAATTTGGTTCATGAATTTGTCCCTTCTTATTCGTCTTCTTCGGGGGATGATGAGCTTGATAAGATATCTGGACCTCGAATCTTCAGTCATATTGCTTTATGCTACGGGCGTGCAGCCCTCCGCTCAGCACTCAGGTGGGAGGCTTTTGTGAAGTGAGATTCATCCACATATGCTCAGCTGAAATGCCTGCACCGATGTCTTGACGAATGCCTCTTGTCTAAGTGCCCCAGATATAGACCGCCTCTTAACACTTGAAGCGGCCATTCTTGAAAGTGCTCAGCGTCATCGAAAGTTAGGCGACGCTGACCTAATGGAGAAGTTTAAGAAAATAAGTCCATCAAAACAACCCACCTCTGGCAGGAACCTGGTTCAAAACCTGTCCTCGCATCGTCTCACCGAGCCACAGCTAGCGGTTCTTTCCGATGACGCAAAGTTCAATAAAAGTGATGCTCGAACATTCGAATCGGCTCTTCAGAAATGCGAGGCAGAGGATGAGTGCAAAAATGCCATGCGGCAACAATTTTCTTCTTTTCTCTTCCAGTACAAACGTCAGGTGACCATTTCAGGATCAGAAGCCCGAGAATTTATGAGAATACGAAAGATTAAGGATATTGTCACCCTGCCTGCTGACAAGGGGCGCTCGACGGTCGTCATGGATAAGGCAGAGTACTGTACAGGGCTGGAAAATCTATGGATGGACAAGGAGTCTTATGTGCCATCGGCTGCCAGTGAGTTCAAAAAGCTCGAAAGTACCATTAATAAGACGATAGACAAGTTGAGGAAGACAGGAGCCCTTACGAGAAAGGAAGCGCTGGCTGCAAAGATCACCGATGCTGCGATGGCACGTATCTATAGTCTACCAAAGGTGCACAAGTCAGGAGGGCCATTACGACCCATCGTATCTTTACGTGGCACCCCAACTGTTGGGCTGTCAAAGTGGCTCTACCAGTGACTGTGTTTCCTTACGAAGGATTCAGAGTTGACAGTAAAGTCTGCTGCGGAGTCTTTGTCCCGCATTGAACACCTGGAAGTGGAGGCAGACGAGATTATGGTGTCGTTTGACGTGATCTCGTTGTTCACCTCTATTCCGCCCGATCTGGCTTTCGACACTATTGACGGTCTTCTCCGAGAAAAATACGATGAAACCGACCAGCAGATCAAACGAGTGCACATCATCGAGCTCCTAGGATTGTGTCTGAAAAAGTGCGTCAATTTCAACAGCCAGGTTTACGAACAAAAGAAGGGGACACCAATGGGCTCACCTCTGTCCAAACTGATCGCTGAAGCAGTCTTGCAGAGGCTCGAGCAGCTGGTCTTCAGCTCTTCACCGCCTCTAACCCCGAAATTCTGGGCCAGATACGCTGATGACACTTTCGACGTCATCAAACGGAGCGAAGTGTGGACTTGAAGACTCTTTTGAACTCGATCTTTCCCGACATCCAGCTTACTGCAGAAGAAGGGGTCAACAATCAGTTGCCCTTCCTTGGCTTACAAGTATATATATATATATATCTATATATATATATATATAACCAATGAGACTGGAAGACAACTCGCACGCAAATATGGATTCCGCGTTTTGAGTGCTGTTATATCCGACGTTCACCATCGTATTTGCCGCTTCGAAGCCACAATTGCCGACCTTAAAACCGGTGCTTCTCATGTCTACCCGGGAACCTATTCGACGAAGTACTACAAAGGATAATTGCCACCACCAAGGACGCCAGAATGAAGAAACGAGCAAACCTATAAGAGAAACTCAAATCTCTTCTGCGTTCTACAAATGAAAACAGCATACCGACGAGGGTTGTTAACCTTTCCAAAAGGAATCTAACATCCGCTGAAATAAACCTCCTATCTAAAGGAATAAAATTCAGCCATGCCGATGCTACACCGACAAACTTCCTAGCCAATCTTGAATCCCTTCTGCTGACCTCCACCGTCCCCGAGGACATACGTGCGGACATACGTAGCTGCGCCACTGGCCTCCTTTGGAAAAGGAAACATCATCAAACCTTAGCAATCGAACAAGCGAAGGGATTGAAATCACTGAAAAGAGATGAAAGTATAGTCATTATGCCTGCTGACAAAGCTGGCGCAACTGTTATCATGGACAAGACCGACTATGTCAACAAGGCAAACTAGATCTCCAATGACAGGGAAGCGTACACCCCACTTGATGCGGACCCAACGAAAAAAACAGGCAGCTGCTGTAAAGAAGAAAGTGAACGAACTTTCTCGATTGAAACTCATTAGCCCCGAGGACTCCAGATTTATGACCCTCAGTGACCCCCGTATCGCACTTGCATATGGCCTTCCAAAGGTGCACAAACCAGATGCACCATTGAGAATCATAGTACCGCTGATTGGATCCCCGACTTACAATCTTGCCAAATGGCTATACAGGAAACTAAAGCACCTCAGTGATGGATCATAATACAACGTAAGAAACTCGCAGGCATTCCCACAGAAAATTCAAGGAGTTAAAGTAAGTCCTGACGAATGTATTGTATCGTTCGACGTTGTTTCTCTGTTTTCCTCTATACCGCATGACTTGACCATTGACAGCATAGAGCGATGTCTAGATCAAAATCCTATCGGCATTCCAAAGCAGCACGTTTCAGACATGCTTAAGCTCTGCCTTAAGAACTATTGTCAATTCGATGGCAAATACTATCAACAAGTTAAGGGCACCCCAATGGGCCCTCCAATATCGGGGCAACTTGCCGAATTAGTCTTACAGCGACTAGAAGAAGGCGTCTTACAACGTATCAAACCAAAGATGTGGCTCCGCTACGTAGATGACACATTCGTTATCATAAAGACTTGTGACGTTGAGCAATTGCACCAGAGTCTGAATGGGGTCTTCCCGACTATACAATTTACACGCGAAGCTGCAACAAGAGATACACTACCATTCCTAGACGTGAACATACAACGACTCAGTGATGGTGGACTCGCAACAAGCGTCCACCGAAAGGACTCTACTGCAGAAATCGTGCTTAACTATGCAAGTAACCACCCCGCGGCCCACAAAAGAAGTTGTGTTCGCACCCTTTTCTATCGGGCCTTCCGCTATTGCAGCAGCGATGACCTTCTTAAGAAAGAACTATCGTATTTTTATCAGTTCTTCCGGTCCAATGGATACCCAACGAGCTTCGTGAAAAATTGTCTTCGACGCCAGAGACAAACGCAGAACCTTGTTTCTAATGGAGATATAGTGCCACGGAAATTTTATTCCTTACCTTACATGCAAGGTGTTTCCGAAACAATCTCTCGACAATTAAGTCACTTTGGCATCTCTGTCGCCCACAAGCCTGCATCCTCCATACGCGCAACCCTATGCAGAGTAAAGGACCCCTACCAAAAGAACAATTAAGCAATGTCATTTACCGCATACCGTGCGCCAACTGCCCTTCTGTTTACATTGGCCATACAGGCCGACGTCTTGGGACTCGCATCAACGAACATAAGCTAGCCATTCACCAACGTGACCCCTTATCACTCGTGTTTGAGCACTCCCTTGAATGCGACCATCGCTTCAATTGGGACGGTACCGACGTGATCGCCATGGCCAACACCAAACAAGCTCGAGAATTCCTCGAAGCTTGGCACTCTAGCACAACTAGCATTAACCGCCACGTTGACCTAGATGCTCATTACGAAGGATTACGTGCACGATTTACTAACGAGTGCCCACCCCCTAGCAACGACTGCTAATCCTAGCGGCTTTTAATCTTACTTGTCGCCAACCCCGCCTCACACATGGTGAACCGCAATTAAACATTCCGACACCTCCAATCGACGCAGTAACCCCTAAATCCAACCCGGAACCATGATCGATAATCTAGCCGGCCGTAGTTACTCACCGCCCACCACCCCCTCCCAAACAAGATAAATGTAATTGTTCTCTCCTCACCTCCCCCGTCCCAAAACATGCCCCGATTATTGGTCCACCCACCACCCACTCACACCATCTGTTTGTTTGTCACCGTCTGTCCTGTCGCGCCACTTCACTTTCTCCTCTGTTCATTTCGTCTGACGACGAGTTGGTGTCACCAACTTGAAAATTTACGAGTAAAACTCCATTTCCCGAAGAGCATTTTTCGTTTCATTATACTATCTTGGGATGCAAACCACCTCTGTTATTCAATATATATATATATATATATATCGGGTAAATAATTTCTGAAATTATGAAGTGCAGGACATGGAGTCAGGTGCTTCGGACATGACTTTTTAAGGTCAGACCCGAAATTTCAATGAACATTTGCCATATATATATATATATATATATATATTGCAGAGAGGAGACACGACAGAGAATATGGGTAGATTGATACAGTCTGTTTCGGGCTAATTCTGCCTTCATTCAGCCAATCAAAACCCTGACTACCAGCTGGGACTGGAAACACAAACATGCACTCGAGTACGGCGCAGACAGTCCACACACTGGGTCTAGCAGATGGGTCATAAGCACTTCATCGAACCGAAGTTCATCAGTGCCTCACCACCTGTCACTCTCTGTCGCTGCAGATCGGGTATTTATTCAAACAGGAATAGGCGCACACCGATCTAGTGGCTTCCCGAAGCAAACAAGCTCCGTATGGGTGGCAAAGGTCACGAAAAGGCAACCAATTACCAGGCCGAAGTCGGCCAAGTTATATTTGCAGAGAGGAGACACGACAGAGAATATGGGTAGATTGATACAGTCTGTTTCGGGCTTATTCTGCCTTCATTCAGCCAATCATAACCAGGTTCATGTATATATATATACTCAAGACCACCAGGAGCAGCAAGCACTTTACTCTGATGATGGAAGCGAGAAGGCTTTTGAAACGTCAGTACAAATACAATTTGGTCCATGAACTCGCCCCCTCTTCTTCTTCGTCTTCTTCAGAAGATGATGAACGCGATATATAGTCTGTTTTCGCCTGGTAATTTGTTGCCTGTTCGTGACCTTTGCCACCCATACGGAGCTTGTTTGCTTCGTGAAGCCACTAGATCGGTGTGCGCCTATTCCTGTTTGAATAAATACCCGATCTGCAGCGACAGAGAATGACATGTGGCAAGGCACTGATGGAATTTTGTTCGGTGAAGCGTTTATAACCCATTTTATAGACCCAGCGCGGGGACTAACTGTGCCGTACTCGAGCGCATGTTTGTGTTTCCAGTCCCAGTTCAGGGTTATGATTGGCTGAATATAAATATACATAGATTTACTGAGAGAAGGAAATTTAAATCGACCGCTGGGTGATTGAGCTCTCATTCATATCATGTTTGATTTTTTTTGATTTGATTTGATTTTTTTATTCAAATTTCAACTGACTCAAGTTTCTTTCTACTGAGTCATTCATTTTTGTTTATACCTGATCACAATACGTATATCTGAAGTGGACAAGAGGAAACAGGTCCGGTAAAGCAGTAACCACGATATTCCTTACGACTCTCAAATTTTGCCGGCTTAGTTTTCGAAATTTTTCTCCTCTTCTTCTTCTAGTTAATACAGTCCGAATTAATAAACCGGACAGGGCAGCAAACATGCGCTAGATGTATCGAAGTCAACCGCGCGAACCATTGGTTTTGCCGCTCTGCGCCGCAGGCAACCGCGAGTCGACAGGCTGACGGGGCGGCCACGGCAACGGCTGTCACCAGCATCGATCGATGGAGGAGAGAGGAGGAGGAGGAGTAGGAGGAGGAGGAGTAGGAGGAGGAGGAGGAGGAGGAGGAGGAGGAGGAGGAGGAGGAGGGAGAAGGAGGAGGAGGAGGAGGAGGAGGAGGAGGAGGGAGGAGGAGGAGGAGGAGGAGGGGGGGGATGCCTTTCGCTGACCGCGCCAGCTGCGCGAAATCTCGTCGGTCGCCTGAGTAGTCGTACACCTGGACCGGCGCCAGCACCCCAACTCAACCTCATCTGCAGCGTGCAGAGCGCAAAGTAAGCCAGCAACCGTGCAACATGGCTCCCACCACAGTGAGATCATCTAGACTGGGGCTAAATGCGACCTGTTTGCTGGTCCAGAGATGGCCATTTACAAAGTTTACTTCGACTAAGTGTTCACGATTGCTCTCCTAGCTCGCACAGTGAAGTTAGGTTGTGTTAAGAGTATAAGATACGCGGTTTCCTGGTTTTGACGCTTGAGTAGGTAATTGGCATACACGTCGCGGTGAGTGAGTAAATGAGGGAGGGGAGCTGTTAATATTGCAATCACCTAAAGAACATTAAAACATGCCATCACCGTAAGATTAGAGCTATAAGCGCACTTTCATGAGTTACTCTGGAGCTGGTCTCATTTGCCAGTGCAACTGCTGACAGACTACAGTTTAACAGAAAGCGTTAAAGTGCGCGCGGACCTTAAACAAATCGGTGGAGTTAGTGCACACATGCCTACGGTGGCCACTAACGCGAGGGGCGTACCGGTTCTTCGGAGGAAGATGTAATCTTCCTGAGTGTACACATTCTGGCAGTCCAACCGGATACCTACACGTACAAGGTTTTACAAGCACGTCGAATCTTTGTAGCATCCAGTTCCCAGGAAACTACGCTCAATAGGTTACAACCGATAGCGAAAGGAGCTGAGAGGAGCCGTCGTGTGGCTGCAACGCGGATACTTTGCTTGTGATGCCTGACTCAGAAATGGGCAAGGAATCTGTGTTGAGAGAGATATACACGAGCACTAAGTGTCAGGTTGGCCACTGAACCCGATGTCCTCGTTAGTCGTCCTGACCTGGGCTTGTGGTTGGTTACATGCTAGAGGGAGGGGGTGGAAAGTGCGTGAATTTCTGTTATTTAATCCACTCCGCACAAGAAGCCATTGCTGTTAGCTGAGGCCGTGCTATTTTTTTTGGCGGCGGTGGCGGCGGTGGCGGCGGTGGCGGTGGTGGCGGTGGCGGCAGTGGCGAGTGACTCCGTAGCCTGGCGGTGATCTAGTTGCAGTGGGTGCGAAAATGATCGACTGGGGCATTCCCGGCCTAGAACGCCGAGCCACAGTAAGCATAGGTGGGAAACATGTCTTCAGTGACGAGTCTAATAGTGTTTTCTTGCATTATTGAGGCTGGGATGACCCTGGAGGTAGAAAATGATACCAATCCAGACTTCAATCGCGCGTCGACGATCGTGAAATTTTGATAGGGGTTGGATTTTGTTGGCATTGGTTCATGACGCTCCAGTTTGAATGCTTGGCTTTTTGCCGCCACATGTTGACTTCGAAGATTGCAACTACTATAGTCGAGTGTCACACATGCCGGTCGTTCTTCGTGTCTCTCGGTAAATTTAAAGCGTTCGATAGAGATGTCCAGCGCGTCATTTTAGCGTCGCTTTTGTCCGCAATGGCTGTATCTGCGCAAGTAATGGTTATACTTTGAACTCCAAAGTCCTCAGGTCAAGTTTTAAATGGTAGAAGCATTTTGTGGGGATTCAGTGATCCTGAGCGTAGCAAAGTGAAGTGGAAAAATGTTGTTCACAATCAGCGTCCACAACTGCACTGGTAAATGACTTCAGACGTTTCCTGTCGTGGCAGTGAATCTTTCGGTCTCATGGCCGGACGTCTGATGGTTGACTATGGTCTGTGTGGAAACCCAAGTCCGATTGTTGTGAGAAGTTGGCTGATGGCTTCCGAGACGAACGCTCGCCGAAATTTGAAGCCATTTGGATTGGGTCTCTCGTCTTATTTACGCATACACTGAGTGATGAACTTGCGGAGTTAACCATTCGCTCTAAGCACCCGTCAAAGATATTGTGCTTCAGTAACCTTCTCTTCCAGTTCATTTCCATTTGTTTCAACATGCTCATGTAGCGCCCTCTTGCAACTGCCTTTGTGGCTGATTGGGCGGTTGCTGATGAAGCTTAGTACTTGACGTCACTTTACTAACCTCCAGTACTTATATGCCCGGGAAGCTGGTATTTAGATGTTCTTTCATTTCTGATCTCGGTCATCGTAAACGTATGTATCATCCACCTATCGAGCCCTGAATTTGGGTTTGCTTTGTTGGAAGGCCAGTCACTCCAATCGGTGTAGAACCACCTCGTCTATGAGTCCCGAAATCGGTGACCTCATTGGCGTGCCTTTCACCTGCTGGTAAATTGTTCCGTCTGACGTTAAGTCCGTCTTGCGACGGAACTTCAGGAGTTCGACGTGTTTGAGGCTATTCGCTGTTTCATCGTATTTCTATTGTGGGAGTAATTCAGTGGTCTCGACCGCCATGTCACGTGAAATCTAAAGGGACCAAGATGTTGCGTGGCAGTCCGCAAGATGGAATGCCTTTGAGCGATAGGATGGGTTGGTGAGGAATGTCCCCTTTGCGTGCGTTTTTTGGAGACCATAGAATCGGGCGAAGGTCGGTTCGTACGTTCTAACAGTATGTCGTTCGGTCGACCATATTATAATATTAATTTGGCCTAATTTTATATTCCCCCAAAAGTGCACAACGAGGTCTTTCGATGACAAGACAAAGCCAAGACGATGCGAGATGGACTTTGGTGAAGCTAAAAGAGCACAGTGATCTATAAGTACCACGTACGACTTTTTCCCAAACACAGTATAAAACTGCTTTCGGGGTATGAGGATCGTCTTTCGAAATATCGTCCGCCTGTCAGGGTACGTCTAAGACGTCAAATCTCGTGAACAGAGCCTGACTGGACAAGTGCGCTGATCAAGCTGCTACCAAATCACTGACTCCGAGGACACAAGCTGCCCTGTTGGCGGAAACGCCCTTTGAAAGTGATAAGCCGCTCAATGCGTTTAAATGTATGCACTGGTTGAGAGAGAGATGCTTTATTTTGAAGGTATCATTCAAAATTTCCAGCAAAAAGGGTTCCATTCACTGTAAAGAATAGGATAATTTAACAGATTATGCAAGTATCAAAAGTTTAAAATGAAGGTCTAATGGGGGAGGCAATTCCAATCTCAGCTTCTGTATTTCAATCTCCTCACCCGTAAGGTAGCGTGCTAGAAACGGCAAAACAGAGTGCTGATAGGCCGATGTATGGAAAGCAGTATGTCGGAAGCCACGGCGCAAAGCGGTCATGAAGTCGGAGTGGAGGGGATGGGTCGCTATACCGAGAATTCGTTCAGAATCTACAAATCGCCAGAATAAGGGATCAAGGATTGTGGTAGGAACGTACAAGACGGATATACGAAAGAATTAACGAATTTCAGCAAAAAAGAGTGGTAATATGAAGGAAATAAAAGATTGGATTTCATAGTAAGGCCGACGTAAAGGAAGGAAGAAAGATACCTCGTTGGGGAGGACATTTGAGGATACAGGACTTTAAATGGCCTGCGGCTGTAATCGATGCTTCGCGCGAAACCTAAACCTCGATAACCACCTCGATTTTAAACACATTTGTAAGTATTGACGCTTTGAGATCGGGAAAAATTCCATTGATAACTGTACATCATGTATCTTTTAAACCCTACGTGAGAGGGCAAAGCTACTCGGGTAATAAAAACTGTATTGCCAGTCAGGAATAGCACATTCTGTGTGAATATTTCAGGGAAGTATCATCCGTATAGGGACTTGATTCCATCTGGTATGCAGATATTCTTGAAGGGGTCTGCACTAAGCAGCCACGCAGTTTCCTCTTGCTGCTTGAGTATGCTCTGCCACCTACGGGGATCAAATGGTAAGCAAGGGGAATCTGAGCTACCCCCCACTCCGGTAACACGTGCGGCCTTACCCCAAATTCCATGAAGGGTAAAGATTCCCGTGTCATAAGCCTAGCGCTAACCTAAACCTTAACCCTAACACTCTGACCTTAACTGAATCCCTAACCCTAATCTCCCTGCAAGTAGCGCAGGGACCCCGGAATATGGAGGGAGGTTCTTATTCTCGTGTCCTGCCAGCCAAAATGCGGTCGAAATTTACGGATTTGCCTTCAGTTTATTCGTTTCCCGAGCGTTGCGATGTCACAAACCTATAAACCTGCATTACGAAGTATATGCAGGTGGTAACGTTGCGACAGACGTACATCAAGTGTGTGGAGGTCTTGAGGGAGATATATTTAATAACCACATCATCATTATTATCATCATCATCATCATCATCATCATCATCATCCTCATCCTCATCCTCATCATCATCATCATCATCATCATCATCATCATCATCATCATCATCATCATCATCATCATCATCATCATCATCATCATCATCATCATCATCATCATCATCATCATCATCATCATCATCATCATCATCATCATCATTATCATCATCATCATCATCATCATCATCATCATCATCATCATCATCATCATCATCATCATCATCATCATCATCATCATCATCATCATAGGCAGCAGTCACAACAGCAGCAGCGTCACCACCACAAAAACCCCCACCACCAACACCATGCCCACCATGATCAAAGTTCTTTGACCCAATTTGAAAAAGTTGGTGACCTCAGTGGGATTCGAACCCACGACAGCAGAGGAAAGACTCCAGGGCAGCTTAAGTGCTAAATACCTGATCTGCGAGGTCATACTGGGAGCCGTGTGTTTAATCGCTTTTGGGTCAGTCTACCGTCCAGTCTACTGCAGCACGAAAAATTAACAATTGGGTCAAAGACATTAATTCAACTTAACAGAAACGCCTATTAAGTATTGTCGTTATTATTATTATCCGCAGCAGCAACTGCAGTAGCAAGATCGCCACCACCACCCCTGCCACCACCACGGTCGTATTCATCATCATGAGAACTGCCATTGCCGTTGTCGTCATCCTCCCCATTATCCTCTCCACCGTCGCCATCATTATCCTCGGGATTTGCAAGCCCCATTTAGGTTGCTTTCTTTCCGTAGCAAGGAGATGGCGGCGAAGTATTGTGCGCGCGAGCGAGCATGAGTTTAACCATACTTGGGTCAGGCCACTTGCCTCCATCAGTAAGGTGACCGATAATGCAAGAGTTTCTAAGCAAAGTGACTACCTGGATCCCTTACTTAATTTATCTTTTGGTAAATTTAAAATGATTATTTAGACCCAGTCGTGAAAAACCAACAAGTAGTTAAGTGACAGTGGCAATGCCAGGACAAGCCTCAACGGTATGGTATCGGTTCCACAATACGACAGTTCGACCGTCGTAGTCCAACGATGTCCACCGTATGCTCCATGGAAGGGTGGTGCAGGGACGGTGACTTGCGCGTGAATTATTTTAAAGTGATTTTAAAGTGATTTTAAAGTGATAGGCCTTACAGCTGCTGGCGGGGCTCGAGAGTTAGTCCCAAGGCGCAACGTGACGAGTGAATCCTTTAACCGATAGGTGAGCGCCTACTTACCATAGCTATATATATATATATAGCGTCCTGTCCATTGCAACTAACGAGGAATAATACGGGCCCACAGAGTGTTCGCTGGGTAGTTGCATGTGAATTTGGTTCTGGTGAAGTGTTATTCTGCTGCATCTACCTCATTCGCTATTCCTATACGCACCAGTTTTCAGTGACCCCTCGCACCTCACTCAAAAAGAGAACCGAATTAGATTATCAGCCTTGTAGCGAGTCCAGATAATTTCAAGCACATAAGAATTTTCCTTGGGAGGAGCAGACTTACCTCCCCAGTATCATTATAACTCGCTCTTCCCTCTCCCACCAATCAGAGGTTTGCCTGGGCATGTTGGTGCCGACGTCTCCATGCCGACGTCGCATGACTGCTGTAGCAGCTAGACATTATTTTTAAATGAATTTTTTTCCAGAGCACGCATAGGACCGAACAGACCCATATGATACCGCGGTTTCCCGCGGTTTCTCTTCCTCTGTTCTCCTAACAGGCCAGTGGTGTTGTACTGTCTGTTGTTCGACGGCTGTCATCTGTTGCAGGGAACAGCGTGCGTTGTTACATCGTCCATAGCATGCCTCCTCCGGGGTCACGGACCCACACTACACCACGTGCGGATGAGACAGAGAGGATCAGAAGGTGTCGATCGGCCTAGCGGCGTCCGCGTTGCGATAAACTTGGGGGTACCCGACCAACGTTAGCGGGTGAGGACGAAACGCACGACCACGACCACAGGTAGGTGGGTGGGTTGATTGCGTTAGCACTTAGGGCAGATGTGAGAATCTTCAACAAGGCCAATCGGCATCTGAACCGCATGTTAACAATGGGAACAGTACAGGATGACGTGGTAGGTAGCGGGGTTTTCTCGGGTGTCCTCTCGCACTGGCCGCCTCTAATCGGTTAAAGTCCAAGAGGACTGATCGCTGTCCTGCGCAGGGGTTTCCCATGATTCCTGGATAACTTCGGGACCTTTGAGTCATGCTCAGCCACGGATCACGTTGAAGTTTACCTGCTGGAGGCTGAATACTAGCCATTAACTGGAGTGTTGGGTGATGACGACAGGCTGGCAATCCACTTTCTTAGGCCTCCATCCACGTGGTAGCGATGCCTGGCAGACGAATCAAAATCACACCCCGCATGCGCGCGCACGCACATACCCAAATAGTGAAGGTCAGACTGCGAGTGGCCACAAGGGGGTGACACCAACTGTCAATGAGTCATCGTCACGCCCGCCCGAAAATGAGAGGCGAGAACAGATGAGTCATTCACGGCATGCAGTGGAGGGCGTCTGTCCAACAGGGTTGTGGGCACACCCCCGGCAGTTGAAGGAGGCCCCAGGGCAGCCGGCTTTGGTATAACGTCCTTACTCATCAGTATATACTTACTAAGCGGAAAAAAACGTACATCGTGTTTTAGAGAGGGGACAGGGGATATTGAATAATAGAATGTTCCCAGAGTTCGGACGAAAGCGATCGATTCGTCCGCCCATTTTTACCCTATATCATCCCTAACCTGTTTAAGTGCATGCGGAGGCGATAGTTCTGCTATTTTGTTTCCATGGCGTCAGAATCTAGAGTTGGTGAGCAAGAGGGCGTTGAGTACGCGAGATTTCGTTTACAGGCAGGTAGCGTATTTCTTTCGTGTACTTTTAGACACAAACGTGTGGATGGCACGTAATGGTCAACTAGAATTCAGCACGACAGTAATATCACCAATTAAAATAGCTGTAATCATGACAGACTGTCAAGTAGCGCGAAGTGGTCACCTGCCCTCGAACGCAACCGACCACTAGCAGACTGAAGGCAAAGGGACGGGGGACACAGATCACTTGGGTGACTATATGCTCCATTCAGATTTCGTAACCAAAAGTGAGCTAGCGGCTCAGAGGATTTTTTCTGCAAATACCAACCATGGCCCCCTTGGAGAGCGGCTTTCCCCTCTCAGACTGTAATCTCAATAACACAAATGCTATTGAGGTACAAATGCCGACAAGGACGTAGTCCTCTCGAGTCTACTAATTCTTGCAGTCACACTCCGACTCTTTCTGCCATCCAACTCTCATTGCCGATAAAAGTAAACGGACGTGTTCCAGGAAGCAGTTCAGAAGAAGGAGTAAACCTGATGGCTGGCCTGAAGTTTCGGTACCATACTCGATCCCGTCATCAGAGCCAACTGCGGAACGCCATCTCTCCACCACCCTTAACGTCCTCAGATGCGCGTGCAACCAAAACCAGGACTGGTTTAACGAGAACGCTGTGTTTCGGAGGCGGTATCCCGTCTCCTAAGACCGATGGGGATCGGCATCGCCCACCGGCCGGAGTCAACCATTCGACATCTGATTATGAGACCTAAGGCCCCCCTGTCCCGAGGTGAAACAACAAACGTCATCTCCTGGGCTTAATGCAATTTCTGCGCAGTCAACTACATTGGAGAAACCGGAAAACGTCTAAAAACCCGGGTCGGAGAACGCCGTGCCCTAATGTGGCCCCCGGGTTGGTCCAACGCATCTACCACGCGGCCCGTTTAGGGGGCACAACACACACACATGACAGTTCGACCGTCGTAGTCCGACGATGTCCACCGTATGCTCATGGGAAAGTTGAGCAGGGACGGTGACTTGCGAGTGAATTAGTTTTAAGTGATAGTAGACTTGCGATGCATCTACCGCACTCTCTCCTCCTCCCCCACCTGAGCCCGATGTCAAGACAGAGTCAAGAAGACCGGACGCGGGAGAGGACGCAGGTGGCTGGCGCGGCCGGGTCCCCTTAGTCCTAGCCGCCCCTAGGTGTGCCAACACACCTCTATGTTCGGCATTTGTTATGGGAGCGCAACCCGAATAACGCATGCCATGCCCTAATGTGGCACCCGTGTTGGTCCAACGCATCTACCACGTGGCCCGTTTAGGGGAGCAGACACACACACACACACACACGACAGTTCGACCGTCGTAGTCCGACGATGTCCACCGTATGCTCATGGGAAAGTTGAGCAGGGACGATGAATTGCGCGTGATTTAGTTTAAAGTGATAGTAGACTTGCGCTGCATCTACCGCACTCTCTCCTCCTCCCCTACCTGAGCCA
>WEDG01003672.1:25000-155727 GCA_017591395.1 Schistocephalus solidus | reverse complement strand
CACCTTCCCAGGTCGCAGGAGGCCCTAAGCTCTATGAGGAACCAATCCTACCTGGCAATCGACGTCAAATTGTAGAGATATTCCTTCGCTCCTCTTCCGAGACTCTCTTGAGTAATATTATCCCTGGAGTTTCTGCACTTAATACCACGGACCTCGAGATGTCACACTCACCAGCGTTGATAATGGACAAAGGAGCGCTCATCCGGCTGCCACATTTACGCAGGTTAGAGGTTAAAAAGGCGTGGGGTGAAGCTCCTGGCAACGGTATAACTCGACTGTTAGGGAATCCATTCGAAGGATTGCCCAATCCCGAAAAACTCCGGATCCTCCGCCTGAGGTTACATGTGTGTGGCTGCGGTGAGTATCGCGTTTTCAAGTGGCTGGGGCAGTGCGCAAGGAAACTACGAGCCAGTCTATACTGCCATCGAGTCCTCGAAATGAACAGGACAGACATAGGGGACCTGGAGAACAGGTGGATCACCCAGACTGAGCTCATTGATCTCTGGGCACCTTTCTGTGAAGACTTTGGAGGAAGGTCTACGGTACTACCTAGGAATCTTGGAGCTGTTCCAGTTAAACAAAAAACTAGTGGGGGCAAGGTTTCCATCTTAGACTGGACATGTGGTTTGTCACTTATATTTTTGGTTTATGTAAATGAGCTTAGCAGTTACTGCCTATGATCATAAATTTCTGCCTTCTCATTGTTTCTCTTGAAAATCTGCGTGTTGCTAGAAAAATCCGAGCTTGGCGCACTGAAAATCGCAGAGGCTATGACATTTGATATTAAGTACTATACTGCCTTATGTGTCTTTCCTATAGTAAGACATGGCAGGTGAAATTTTATACCTCATGAAAAGGGTGAAACAGAATTTCTTGTTTCATTAAAGACTTGTACCACCTTGCCTCGACTTCCATTTGGAAAACACCCTTGACTTGTTTTGGGTATTCTGACTCCAGAAAAGGACCCCTGTTTCATCATATTCAGTTCTCCTCTATTAAGATGTTTCGTTGCCGTATTAACTTTGAATGTCTCTACGAATCGATGTAACTCAACTAGACTGCACTAATCACACAAGACTGTTTATAACTCCCACATACCACTTACAGAATTCCGGACACCTGCAGTACTGTTTTACATACGTTTATAGAGGCGGTGAACTGAATGATGTCTAAATTATGTTGATTTTATGAGTACTGTTATTAGGCCATTTACTGACCTCGGAAAGAGTTTTTACATCTTTATGTCATTCTGCCTCTATCTTCCTGTCACCACGCATTACTGATTCCACCAAACTAACTTACTGTCATAGTTATTACTCACACTCAAAGGCTTAAACTAGCGAACGAGGGCTACTGCTGTGCTCACTTCAATAGCTGGATAAGGTTCGCAAAACTAATTATTAACTGTATTAAATGAAACCATTCTATACGTTAATGATAGGGAAATTTGCTCAAATGGGGCCATAAACATAGTCTAAAGAGAAAAAAATAGATTTATGGTTTGTAATTGGACATCTCCATAACCATTTGTGTGAAATTAACCCGGATAAAAGACAGCACTGCATACGTAGTCGGTTTTCACAGGCTTCCAAAAGACTGGCTAAGTGGGGAAATAATTTTTTTGAATTTATTAAGTGCAGGACATAGAGTCAGGTGATTCGGACATGACTTTTTAGGGTCAGACCTCAAATTTCAATAAACATATGGGTCGAAGACAATCAACCACTTTGGAATAACCACATAATGCTCATTCTAAAATCAATTAGTACTACAAGTAGTATGACTCTTGTATGACAAAGACGTTATACCGTACTTCTGACGTAGGTACATAGTTATGTCCGAATCAATTGAATCCATGTTTTACATTAAATTATTTCAAAATTATTTCCCTGATTATTATCTGGAGTCCATATACCAGAAACCGTATAGAGAACGCTCGAGGACCCCCGAGGAGCCGAATCCCTAGTTGCAGCGTCAAGCAGCAGCAGCAGAAACTTTGGCGAAACACGTGTCTGGGCTTTTCGCTAGTACCTATGTCGTAAGTACGTTGAAACGTCTTTGACGGGCTAAGTATTTTATCCAAAGCCAATTAACCTAAACTCACCTGTTCCTGTAAATTATTTAAACCATAGTTTAGGCTTCATAAGTATAAAGTCTATGTAATAGCCTGTGAGACGTATTTATAAACCAGAAGGCAAAAGCTACAGATCTAAGCATTTAATAAAGACGAATTTAATTACTACGTTCTCTGAGTATAAAACATATGTTTCATACATCTTTGCAGGAACATAAAATGTTATTTATTAAGAAGTATCAAAAGCAATTAAAAAGTGCATACAGCTCAGTTTTGACTGATAAGGATGGCTGGAAAATAAGAAAACTGTAGCCATGGTGACTCATCCTACGAAAGTACATGTAGATGTGTTTAAAGTCGAGTAGTATAAAGGGCATACTTCAATTATATCTTCTACTAAAGAACATATTTGCAAGTGATGACCCGATTCTTATGAGCAACGACACAACGTGTGCGTCTTCATATGAGTATTTTTGAGGAAAGCTGTTTGCAAACAATGCTATTCATTCTTTTCGTTAGGGTTAGCATTTGTTGCCGGGTAAGTTGGGTCGCATACTCGTTTGTTGCTCCGATACGTGTGTGTATTGCGAGATCCAGCAGCTTTACCTCACGCTGACCAATATGCGTGATATTATTCCTAGCTGAACTGAACCACTTCTATTAGGAGCCTTGACAGGAGTAAGAATGAGACCCGCTCTGCGCGATCCTTCACTATCAAAGTAAAACGGATGCGCTTTGAAACTATTGCGGTGTCCTAACAGCCGCCGCTTTAAAAGTTGCCCTTTGACCCGATACTTCGGTCAACATAACACCAGCGAAATATTGTGTGAACCTACTAAACCGGCAACGAATGCTTACTCTAACGAGCACAATGGATAGGGTAAGAGATCCGTTGGCATATAGTACGGTCACATATTACACGCTGACCTATCCATTATTCCCCGAATTGGGTCACATATTACGTTCTTACTAAAAAATATTATAAAATTACGATGATTACCTCTAGGCCTAGAATGACAGCTAATACCACAATGTATTTCCAAATAAGAAAGGGGGCCGTATTTTTCCGAATAAACATGTCTTCTGCGAATTCTTGGTACATGGACGTTTTCAGACCGGAGGGTCGTAAAGACCGCGCTTGCTCACAATGGTTTTGGTCAGTGATATCAAGTTGTGCTACAGCCACCTAAGAATTTTTGAGTTATCAAGTTCTGTTCAAACAATACTTGGCATAACGTGGGTACCATGCCATTTTAAATATGGTCGTTACTCTTCTTACGGACTAATTGTTTAAACCTTGATTCGACATGGAGGTGATAGTTTCATGGTCATTTCCTGCATTGCTCAGCGGCAGCATTGTAATCACACGATTATTCCAATTTATAGAATCTATTTCTACCTTCGTACATGTTGTGTTAGTAAACACAGCTTGGATGGTCCACTACCACGAATAATAAATATTCATTTGACCCGCTTGTGAAAAGCTCGGTGACCTCGGTGGTATTCAAACCCACTCCAGCAAGAAGAAGGCTGTAGTACAGCCAACGCTCTAGCCAAGGGGCCCCACTGGGAGCTGTGAGTTTAATCACACTTGGGTCAAGTTACCCACCCAGTCTGCTGAAATGTATGGAATCCACCAATTCTGATACAGTAGGCTGAATGCCCAAGCAGGATTTCCTAAGCAATCAAAATGTTCTAAAGCTGTATTAAAGCCTTCCTCTTGATGACATGGGTTCGAATCCCACCAAGGCCGCCGAGTTTTTCACAAATGGGTCGAACGAATTATTCAAATCTGCCAAAATTCTCTACTAAATAATAAATATGTTAACTTGATATTTTCATAAGATAGGTTTTTGCGCATTCAAAATATATGAATAATTTTAAGCGCTACCCCAATATTTAAGACAGAACAGCTATTCGAATTCACATTGCGTAAAAGAAACATGGCTTATAGTCCTTCAGATGAGGCATCAGCCCTTTAAGTAATCTGTTGAGATTTTAGACAGCTTAAGCACTTTCTTTACCTTCCACTGAAATGCACACAATAATCAATAAAAAAGACCGCTTGAGAATAAAAAGTCATGTGTCTCATGATGTATCTTGCAGTTTATTCGATTTGGTCAGTTTTAAAACGTCATGCATTGCATGATTATTCCCTCTAGGAATATCAACAAGTTGGTTTATACTCCTATGTTGTTTGGAGGTGTAACTGACGTCAAAACATATAAAGTAAAAGGGGTCACGCTTCAAACAACTCCAAAATATTACATGATGAAGCACTTCTAACAGGGTAAGTCTCAGCGTTCTGTGGCGAATGTTTGCATACGTTAGCTGACTCAGATCACTTTCGGCATGCCATACATAAAAGAAACTGTAGTTCTACTGCTAGGTCAAAAAACAGAGGAAGTCAGAATGACCGATACCACTGTTTACGAAGCAAGCTTTTAGCCTAGGTTACTGTCCGTATTTGTTAGGATAAACTCTAGCAGACCATTTAATCCTGAATTTGCGCCACTCAGTCGGCAAAATGAAGGTCTGCCAGGAACTTCGATTTTTCTTCATATTTTATATGTTAAGCGTCAGTTTCCTCTGGGTCATTGCTTAATGTGCAAACCACGGTGGACATTACTTTTGGGTTCACGAAAAGAGACGGCATATTTCTGGCAACTTAGAAATCTCTTCACAAATTGAGACCATTCAGCGTGCGAAAATATGAATGGCGTGAAGGGCCATGTAAGGTTTCCGTCTGTTCAATCAGAATGATAATCTTTTAGGACAATCGTAGCAAAATTAGCAAACGAAGAATCCGCCCAAACATTAAGACTTTAGACTATTAGTTTCATGCTGAAAACTCTGTACTGGTTATGAATGTAACTCTGTACCTACAGTCACTAGATCTTTGTTCATGTAAATCTCAAATAGATAAATATGTGCTCATAATATCATTACTTAGTAACTGCTATAAGTTTTCTTCAAATTTTACAGACCTGGATTGTTTTAACTTTTGCTGTTCCCCACAGGACATATCCCTAATAAGTTTGTTCTTTTAAACTAAGAGGCAGTGTTATTATTTCTTTACTTTTCCCATGACAACGAGTTATTTCATTATATTTACATTTTATTAATGATCCCTCAACTGATGATTGACTCACTGTCATCTCACTCTTGCCTGTGCTAATAACCGAAGTTAAGTTGCATTAGCTAATACCTGTCTACTAGCCACCCGTATTTGTCGTTGCCAATTTATCCCTTTTACGTCCAGGTCGTCACGCGACACCTTGGCTTGACTATAAAGTCTTGTTCCAAAGCAAAAGAAAATGTCCAGGTCATCACGCGACACCTTGGCTTGACTATAAATTGTTGTTCCAAAGCAAAAAGAAAGGGCTTTTGCATCTCACAGTCATGGCCGACCGCTTTTACGGCCGACCGCTTTACGGCCGACGGCTAGTATTGCTAGGTCTGGTGTCCTCGTTTAAGATTCACCGTCTCAAGGTCATGCAACATCGAACGAGCGGTTTCAGACTCGCTGACCTGCAGACACTTACCTGACTTCCACTGGGTTTGCAACAAGGTGCCGGTAACCGCATGTTTTCCCCGTGTCACAATCAGTGAAACGGGGAAAACATGCAGATGAAGTCGAGATAACGTTTGAGTTCAACCCCGTTACGTGATTGCGTTTCAATCACGTTGGGGTCACCAATTTTTAGAGTCTAAGCGGTGGTTGTGCTCAGAGCGCTGCGATCATCAGGCCAAACCCCAAGCTATAGAAGAAGAAGACATAAGGCACTAGAATGAAGGATATTTTGTGCACAGAACCCTAAGTTGCTGTCTTAGGCAGTAGTGGTCACTGGCGGCGCCAAGGCTAGTGTGACTGGGTCCAGTCATGCCTGAGAGAGCCAGAGAGGGTGGTGGTAGCTGCTTAAATGGGCCTGTGGAGCAAGTTAAACGCTGTCCAACTGGTGTGTTGCATTACCCTAAGGTCGTCGCGACTAGTGGCCCATGCCACGACGGTCGAGGGGAGGGGCGTTCAAGTGGCCTTTGGGCAGCCACGACTATTTGACGCGAGTGCATGTATAAATGGGAGTCAATCAAGTGTCTGCAGATCAGCGAGTCTGAAACCGCTCCTGTGAAGTTGAGCGACCTTGAGGCAGTGAGCCTTGAACAAGGGCGCGGCATTCTCAATTGGCTAAACCCTTCAATTTGAAATGCTCTGGCGGAGAAGTAGATCAAGATTGTAACCTTGATTACTGTGCCCCTTCCAGAGAGGAGATCCAATGCGCGGAACGAAATTTGATGGATAATTTCTTTGAACAACGGCCGTGCAGTAAACTCTACAGATATTCAATGTATGCCGAATCTCGTGATCTACAGTAGATTCCCTTAATCATTAAATCTTATGAATTGCACAATGCAATCCCTGTTATGGAATATCCGACCACGCTGCGTTCTTGAAAGCCTTGAAGCAGTAAAGGAACGACCGTTCTTAAAAATACGGCATATTATAATTTTACAAATTAATATTACGTTCATAAGACAATTTGGTGAGCATACGTTAGCTTTCGATAAATTCTCGGCAGGCTTTTAAATTTATATCACTGTGTAACTTAGTCAAATATGCAAGTAATTAGAACAAATCGTATGGTTGTCAGGGTGGGGGAGGGACGGGAAAAGAAACAAAATTGTGGTCCATAAAGGCCTAACAAAAAATTTATCAAAAGCTACCGTATGCTCACCAAATTGCTTTTGAATTTTTCAATGGGAAGTTTCGCTACTCTAATATTACGTTGTTCAGAAATGCCGCATTTTTTTACATAAGCGGATAATTCTGAACACATGAAAAATCCGTTCGACGAATGGAGGCAAATGTCCGCATTCCGGGTGTGGACAACTGGCGCCACTGGTGTCTGATTGGCTCCTGTCCCCCCTATAAATGTTACTCGTTTAAGTTGCTGTTTTATCTCTGACGATGGACTCCAGTAAGAGTTCGAAAGCTCAGACGAATAAAGCCATGATTCCGGTGACCGAACAAATCGGTTTGACTAGGAAACTAAACTTCTCGATGTACGGGAAGCCAGGTCGTGCAAAAACCTGAATGAATAGAGCAACACAAGTATAAGTGCGTTTGAAACTAGTCCTTTCGTGTATTTTTCGAAGAAATATTCCTCCAGACTATTGAAAATTTAAATTATGGTCGTTAACAAACAGCCGACTTTTCGAGTATTTATTCCAACACGGTTTCACTCGAATTGGCTGTTTTGTTTCTTCCGTTTCTACATTGTTTTTAACGACTTTGACTAAAGAAAGCAGCTTTTCACTTTTTTGTGCCGATATGGTTGTTAAAGGAAAAAAAACTTCATAGTCCCATGCATTGGCAGGGGGTCATTGGTTAATAAATTGAACAAATTTTAAGGTGCAATCGTAAACGTACCATTTTGTGTATATTAAGCGGAATTTTATCGAATTTCTTCATAAATATTTGGGGTGTTCGATTAAGATGAAATTAAAATTCTGCTTGAAATACTAGAGAATACTTTCCAATTTTCAGGGTTTTCGATCGATTGCCAATTAAAATATGTTTCCTCTTATTTGTTTATTAAAACCTTCAAAATAAGGTAATTCTTAAAAGTATTTACCGAAGTAATTAGTTTTTTGACATTTTTGTAGTGCAAATGACCGTTCTGGTTCTATTTGCTCCCGTTTCCCCTTCAATAAATGAAATGAATTCTTCTTTTGTAAACAGGTGTCTGCGCCTCAAATCAATTCAAAAAACAAAATTAACAACCTCAACTGTGTGCCATATTTCCATCACAAATTTAGATCTTGATATTTGATGAAGTAGGCCCTTTATTGTAAAAGCCTGTGTTTATGGGTTGCTTTTGAAAAAGACGAAGACTCCTGTGAGGTTCCAACACTGACTAGCATGGAACGTAATTAAAACTTACTTCGCACGCGACAGTGGGCTGCCCACTGATTGTGCATTTTTTATCCAGTTATGCAAACTGCACTAGAGCAAATTTATATATCTATGTGAGCTTTGTTATCACTATTTTGACTTCCGAAGTTTTAGTAAGTTGATCATTCATCTTCAAAATGAATGCACTCACGATTCGGTTCATATACTTCGTTTGTTAATAACGAGATTATATTTGAGTTACCGCTTAAACGATGGGAACAATTAGTTCACAAAAATGCAAAACTGTAAAATTTGTTTTGGTGTTTGTAGGTTGTTTCCGAAAGCCAAAAATCAGCGAGTGATCAGAAATTCTTTCAAATTATGCCGCGTAAGCATAAAGCACCCTGGGCAGTTTATTCATAATACTTGAGCAGCGTGAAGTTTATAAACTCTACGAACAAAGTAACAGACTTGTTCTGTTTACAAATGCACTTGAACGAACAATATTTTCGAAAACAGAAATTTATCCTTCCTTTAGTAAGGAAATTTAATAATATGTGCGTGCATCAGCTGAGCATAAAACAGGAAGTGTCTTTTTGTTTTAATCTGAAACAAATAATCGAATCAATGGCATAATACTAAAATTGGCAAATGAGTATTGCTAATGTTTTTATTTTTAAAAAAAGGATTCTAGCAGATGGCCATTACAATTTCTTAATAAATTTAAACATGCTACGGTGAAAAAAAATTAAACTACGGTATGGCACACATTTACTAATTTTTATCAAAAAAACTAAATAGCTCAGAATCAGAGCCCCAATTTCTCTGTTCAATAGCCCTTTTCCGAAAAGCATATTTTCCGCAATTTATATATTGCAATTTTGTATTTTTTCTCCTTCCATAATGACCAACAGTCCAAGTGTTTCGATGATGGCTCCATTCTACTTTATGTTCAGATTTTTCAGATACGACTTAGGCACTGGGCTGTCACAAGCATTACTATGCCAATCAAATATCAGAAACGCTGTAAAGGACTGTTTCTCAGCATGCTAAACAAGCTGCATAAAGTACACGGACAGTTTAGTTCAACAACTGTGGGTAAAGCATATTAAAGATTTACGCTTTACAACCAGAAATGATTGACAGATTTCAAATTCATGTATGTTTTGAGAAGAAACATCTCGATGATAGTGTTTAATCTAAGATCTAAACCGGGAGCACATATGGGTGGGGGAAGAAAGGGACATTCAATCGTCTAATATTTTCTAACAGGGATATTTTCAGTACACTCATGTTAAAACACGTTTTTGATACGTATTTATACCAAGACCACTTCTAGTTCATCTGTAAAATAAAAAGCACTTTATGTTTGTTGATGAATGAGGACGCGCCCCAAGGCACAACGGGACGAGTGAGTTCCGTTAGCGATCAGTGAGCGTTCATCAACGAATGTTAATATTCCTGATCTAAACCGGCAAGACAATGAGCCTGTGACTCCGTGATTACAGCGTTGGACTTCTGATCAAGAGGTTGCGGATTAGAGCTGCGGATAATTCACCCCTTGTGATTGAGAATGGCCAGAAATAAGCCAGAAATGGCCATTCCAGTCTACTTTATCTTTGCCGGCAAGACTATATTTTGGTACACTTCAAAAGGTACCCTAGTAATTTGAATTACTAATTCCAACTCATCTTACCTTTGCAGCTAATTAATCTTGAAAGTTATTTGGAATACGTAATGTACCTGAATTTTAAATGCCCATTAAATTACTCCTGAAAACCCTTTTATATCGCCTTGAAGTGTGCTATATAATCATTTTGACGTAACGAGGTCACCAATAGCGGGTATATGTTTAGCAGAAGGAGGAAAACTTTCTAAGTGGTGTCATTATTTGCCTTTAGAGTGTCAATGACACACTAATCTAACTTTTAAGATCTCCGATCACGTTTTAATTTAAAAAAATATTAGTGAAATCTCATGTTGGCGCCTATAAATAGTTGAAATTAAGAAGGGGAATCACCGGCAAAGAAAAATATCCTGAATTAAGTTTATGAAATATAACGGAAGAAGTTCTAGTCGCAGGTGACTAACTACCGATGAATGGTCATCAAATTGATAATTTTAAAAACTGTATAGTTCGTCAGAAAATGTTAGCTTCTGTTTGGAATTACTTTAAAATATTAGGTAGTTAATGGAATCTTCCAGAATGTTGTTATTTGGCATTCTCACAAACATAATGAAGGCTATAATTCATCTTGCCGAATATAACTAATTTGGTTGCGGGAGACAAACAGATTGTGCAAAGTGCTTACTTTATCCACTTTGAAAATAAGAAGAACTGGACCTCATTATATAGATGAAATACTACACAAAAATTATCCTTTGCTTTTTACACCGTCAAATTTTGCCCTCATGCTTTTGTCCGTATTTCGTCACATAGGAAACATTTAAACAACACCAAGGGATCTATGAATATAACCTGATGGAATGTATGAAACACAAATTGTCCGATAAGTGTGAGTCTGCCTCATTACACGGTTTCATGTCAAGGAATTAATCCAAAGTTTATAAAGTGTATGTTAACGTTGACATTTACTTTTTAAAATTAGCATGCTGCTAAGGCAACCCATTTACGTTATACAGCTTTTCTTTTTCTTTGTGCATATTTTTAATTAGTAAATATCATTCGAATGTATATATTTTATCACTTTTATTTTCCGCCCTCATAAAACACGCTAAAATTTAGAAGGTATTATTCCACGTTCAGGTTCCAAAAGGAACGTCCATCGAGCTCTTACATTCATGAGCTTTTTAGATGACTTTAAAGGTTAAAAGGATTACCTTTGATAGAAAGTTAATCTTACCCGGCCACAGGGATGCCACTGGTTGATCGTGTGACTGTTTACTTTCCCTGTAAACACATAGTTTAGCAGTGTGTCTATTATCCCCTTCTAAAAACAACATAGTCGGATTTAAAAATGTTGCACGATTCATCGTACTGAAAACACGTGTCAGCAGTGACCGAGCGCAGTTCTGTGGGACGTGTCCGAATAGCACGCCAGCCTAAAGCTACCATGCACAGCACGGTCATGAAAATTAAGGACAGATTAAATCCTAATGAGCAGTTGGGTGTAGTGTATCGCATCCCGGGCCAAACTTTTCCCGTAACTACACAGGGCAGACTGGACGTATGCTTGGATCGCGCATGCACGAACATGAGCGGGCTTCGAGACTGGGTGACCGATTAAAACAAGTGGCTGTCTACACCAACGAAACGGGTCCCGAGTTTATCTTCGCCGCCACGGAGATAATCACCCACGTCAGAAGCCATGCAAGCCGATAATTGGTTGAAGCCTGGGCCTCGGATGAGAACTCAGACAATCGATTTATCGATCTAGAGCCGGCCTGCAGTGCCCCTGCACAGTCACCTCCAGACTGGCGTTACTGGTTTCTAATTTGCCCCTGCACCCTATAACTGTTGCTAGTTTTTCGTTGCCGCTTTTATCTCTGGCGGACTCCAGTAAGCCTTTGAAAGCTCAGACAAACAATGTCATGATTCCGGCAAGCGAAAAATCGTCTTCGTCTTTATATATGCACGGGTACTATCTGAGTGCATAGAAACACCGATGAGTTTCTGCTGCCTCTTGTTACCGCTGCAAGGTGTTCGGTTCCTCTGTGTCCTCGGAAGTTCACCGTCTATTTTCTTTTATATACTCCAGTTTTGCACTTTTTACTTAATTTAGCTCCTCGAACATGAATTTGGTCACTTGGAGTATATCCCAGGGCTGTGAAGTTTTGGCCCAAACCTGCTACTCCAAACTAGCACGTTAATATTTGAGAAAATTCAAAGTCTGAAATAAATTTTTTATTCAACGTGAACGAGGCTCGCTTTTTTTCTGGAGAAAATTTTCGGTCAGAGCAAGTTGTGGAAAATAAAGAGCTTCTTAAATGTGCAAAAACAGTTAAACTACGCTAAGCTATTGGAATATAAATATCCACGGCCTAGGAAGCTTAACAGAATAAGTTAATAATTGCCTCGAGCATTGGCAGTAAAAGGATGTTTACTTGCCAGAAAGTTTTAACTTTCTGAACGAGCTAATGAATTATCAAGGATAAAAGTTTACTTCGTATCTCTTTGCCATGCACTTTTGTGCTTGTACAGTTGAGAAGTAAATGATTGTTGTTTTTTTTCGAAGGAAATTTTTATCCTAGTGAGGCTAGTATATCACTGTTTCCTTACTCATTTGCATCATAGAATGCAGTAATTGTTCAGATAACTCCGGCAAAGAGTAGCATTCTCCACAGTTAAGTGTAGTGACGAGAACCCTTTGATCAGTATGAGAACCCAGAAGCCTTTTGCAGATTGATGCAATATTCAACTTATCAGATGTTGTGAAGTGGAAAAATCATCTTCTGGTTTACCCAGACACAAACATTTTTATAAATTTCTCTAAAGATTAAAATTACTTCAATGTTATTTCCTTTTCATTAGCACCTACTTTGGGAAACCGAATTTGTTTGTTTGTCAGCGACACGGAATTCAGAATTCACATTTTTGCCAACATTGCGGAGGTTTATAAACGTCTAGACATCCAAACGCAACGCTTCATAATTTCTGTAAATCCCAAGTAAAAAAATATTTAAATTCGAGGTAAGAGCTCTGCAAGGTTGCTCTAACCATAAAACCATTATAGTTTTATAGTGGGGTGCAACTGCAAGACATTATAAAGGAGTTCCTAAGTTGGGCAAATTAATTAGGTTCCTGACCGGCGCGTGAGAGCGAAGATTGCACGTATGGAGTTTTATCTAATGTATAGGCAACTGTCAGCAAACTTATTCAACGATTCCTAGGTATGCATGCAAACATAAGGAGTGAAACCGGGCATCGTATGAATTTCTTCTCGTCTCTCCTCAGAGAGTTTTATTGTTAAACAGAACTGATACGTATAAAGAAAAGGGACAGGAAAGCTTTCTTCTGAGATTTAGCCGGACGATGCTATCACCCATTATATTTTACAAGTTTGTCAAAAGCTCCTAATCCATATCCCAAATTTTTTGGCTTACCTAGCCACCACGATCTCAGATTTGTGAGGAATGAAGCATTAAATGGAAGCATCTTATTAGAAGGAATCGCAATAGGCGAAAAGCCTGTTCCTAACGAACTTAGACTGAATGACTGCTGCATCCTACAAGGCAATGCTTCCTGTATCTTGAACCCTGAAACTAAGCAAATCTCATTTAGAACATTCAGTTGTAATTTATGAGACAGGGTTCTGCAAATCACGTGACTGGAAATAGTCAGATAAACAATGTATGCCTAAATGAGAAATTACATTTCTGAAAGTATGTGGTTTTGGTTGAATAAATGGCAGTTTTTAACCCCTTTAAACAGGAGGATTTTATGTATGATAAGAAAATTTAGTCAATAGAACTCGTTACATTTTGGCAAGCGCCTATAACTGGATTTTAAAACGACGAGAAAAATGCTAACTTCAACTCCGAAACTAGTAAATACGGAGGTAAATACTAGTAAATACTAGTAATGCTAGTAGTCGTAGTACTAGTACTAGTAGTAGTACTAGTAGTACTACTAGTAGTAGTATTAGTAGTAGTAGTAGTACTAGTAGTAATGCTAGTAATACTACTAGTAAATACTAGTAATATACTAGTAAATATGGGCAACTAACACTCTTGCTGATACCAGCAGTTGTCTTCAACCAAAAAAGCTCTTGTGCAGGAAAAGTGTTAAGTGGACAAATATTCTATTATGTAGAGCAAATTATTTTCCTCGGATAAATTGTCAAATTTAGTAATTTTCCAGCTTACTCCGTAGGATGTGTTCCGATCGGTTTATCTTACTTTTTAGAAATGTGCACTTTTCGGTTAAAGGTCCCAACAAGACAAAGGTCAAAGGAATGTTTGCATATAGTTAGGTAAAACTATCACCAAATTTTTCACGTATGTTCATAAACAAATTTTAATGATTATAGGAAAGATGTACGAATGTCAAAGGAAGAAGAGGCAGTCACCGGGAGATGTGTATAAGGTGTCTGACGTTTCGAGTAGTTGTTTCATCTACCCATCTTCAGAGCCTGCTCTCATTACTGCTCTCATTATATGCCACTCTTTGCCTTGTGCCTGTTGGACCGCCTGTCTAGTTGCGTCGGACACACTGCTCGCCGTAGTCCGTATCGCTATCACTACCCCCCGCTGACGGGCCTCGTTTGAGTCGACCGGCCTTTCAACATGGCTTGTTCCACCCCCCGTCCTTGTTGGTAGCGGAGATGATTGGTGCCCGCGATTGTTCTACGCCCTGGCGGTCTCCTGTCACGATGGTCCTCAAAACCCGATAAATTAATGTGGCGGCTGACTGAGCGGTCGGTGGACATCCAGGCTTCTTTGACGTGAGATCCTCGCCTCGGCCCACGATTCGACGGCGTCAAAGTTGAAGACGTGACCCATCTGCGCGGCATGGGTTGCCACCACTGACTTTGGCCCCAACCTTCGTACAGCCAACTGATACTAGTGCATTCACAGTTGCAGCTGTCAGCCGGTTTCTCCAACATAGCTGAACATCCAGCAGCTACACTAAAGTCTGTAGACAGCGGCCAACCTCTCCCGTATAGGGCTAGAGAATTTTGGCCACATTACTTACTGACGGATTGTCGAGATAGGCCTGTGGGTATCTCCTATTACGAAATTCGCGAGTGATCCAGTCACGGTTTTGGAGATCCTTTTCATGTACGGAATGCTCTGCCATGATTGTGGCTGACGAGGCTCTTCATTCGGCTTTTTTGTGGCATTCGATTCCGTTCAATGGAAGCTCGCGGATAGCCCGTTGGCTCTAAAAGGCTCACGCAGAAGCTTAATCTCGTCCTGTTTGGCAGCTAGCGTGTTGCAGGGGCTTTCAACTCGTCGATAGAGCGTGCACACACAACTTCACTTGTTTTGCAGCGAATGATTGCTATTCTAACTCAGCATTTGAGGCGTAGTTTGTCGGCTTTTGGAAGACTTACGTCGCCATTTGCCGTCTGGTTGGCGGCAAACTAGAACAGCTAAGATCGGAAGTTTGCCCTCTACTTCTTCTTTCAGCGTGAACTGCAGGTGTGGTAAAATCAAGTTCAAGAGCTTTTTGTATTGGATGATTCTATTCCGGTCAATGACGACAAAGGTGTCGTCAACGTAGCGTGCCCAAAATTTGGCTTTGTATTCTTCGAACAACAGTTTCTTGATTTTTGTAGCATGACCTCGGCAATGAGCCCAGAGATTGGGGATCCAATCAGGGATGCCCTTGGTTGAGGAGCATTAGGCTTTTGCTTCTGTAGTCCGCCTTGTCAAGGATAACTGTTGACCAACCTTTGTCAGCAGGCAGAATAACTATTTCAGTGTCTGCTTTTAATTCCCTTAGAGCCTTTGGTTCACCTCTTAGGAGAGAATTGGTTTTTCGATGCGACATGAGCAGAGAGGTAACTTGATGCCGAGGGAGGTTCTTGGCCTCATCTGTGACGCCGGTTTGGCGTAGCGCCGATTCGAGGGAGGCAATGAAGTTAACCGGATCCGCATCGGTTGTGCTGAAGCTGGATCCATGTTACAGAACTTTTCTTTAAGCATCTGTAAGTTGTTTCGAGGAGAGATTATGTGCTAACGTTTGCTCATTATCAGGGTATTGCGTGGTCTGCAGTGTTCTGAACTTTACCGACAAGTTTTCATCCCCGTTCGCGCGCTTCTGTCGCCCCACGGATAGCAAGGTGCTCTCTAGTGCGAGGGCGTTCGCATCATCAGAGCGGCCTAAGATGAACACCCTGTATGCGTATTTCTTTAGTCGCAGGTGACAATCATGTATGAACACCATTGTCATTCGTCGACTATGCCGAGACATTGTTTGTTTTGCCAAGTCTCTGTTTACAGGAGGCTAGTATGACAGACATTTTGGCATGATATATTTGGCAAGGCATCTCGGGAGGAAATGGAGCTGCGCATAGGTCAAGGCTTGACGTATAACAGTTTTCTCCAAACGGTGAGACAGTTGAAGCGCTTCGTAACCATAAATCATATGATTAGTAGTGAATATCCTATTCCCAGGTGGCATGTCAAAGATAGAAGAGGTGTTCACCATGAGATGTTTATTGGTTGTTTGAAGTTTCGGGTAGTTGTTTCATCTACCCATCTGTTATCCGAAGTACGAAGCACTTGAACTTGAATTCGGCAAGCCATAAAAGCATCCATTACCAACAGTCCGACCGTCGTTACCTAACGATGTCCACAGAATGGTTGTGCAGGGACGGCGAATTGTGCATAGATTAGCTTTAAGTGATAGTAGACTTGCGCTGCAGGTACCGCACTCCCTCGCCCTCCCTCATCTGAAAACGGTTTTCAGACAGAGTCAAGAAAACCGGAGATGGGAGAGGGCGCAGGCCCACGCACTGTAGACCACCACAAACAGGAACACAACAGCAAACTGAGGGGTGGCTCGGATCCCAACTGAATGGGTGTGCCCTAAACGCCATATTAAGAAGGAGCCATTGAAGTCCGACTCTCAGTCCCCGCAAACACACTGGGCTGACCGCGTGGTCCGAGTTTTCCAGTCAGTTGGCAACCTTCCAAGCCACGACTTTTAGCGTACCTTGATAACATCAGACATGTCAGATTGTTTATAGTGAGAAAAATGCGCTGAGCCGTCGATCTCACGCTCTCACCCGCCCTCAGAATGAGGCCGCCATCCGAGTCGGTCAGTTGTCTGATGCAGGAGTGGGCGCAGTGGCTGTTAGGGTCGGCGAACCCATCTTCGCACGTCACAACACGACTTGTCTCCCCTGACACGCGAATATTACCAAAATCAGCGAGTAAGAAGCAGCCATCGCCATTTGACTCTCAGTCCACTGATCAGCCACGCAACACACGTCACACGCTGGGCTGATGGTGTGTTCTGGCATAAAGACTTCTAAGCCATGGTTTCTAGGAGAATGTGCTAGTCTCAAGTACATTAGCTTGCACAGAAGGACATATGTGATGACGGTGGGAGGTGGATATGTATGTTGGTGAAGTTAGTGTGCGTTGATGTGTTCTAGCCTACGCTGGTTTACCGCAGGTTATTGTGGAGTCGCATGTAGCCGAGTGTGGGCAGTGGAGTTGGACGAGGCGGCACCAAGGGCAGCAATTACGCGCTCTGTGTGCAATGAACTTCTTATTCACGTGTATTTATTCGAAGGTAGTCAAAGCTTGACCTGACGCTTGTCGCGCTAGTAGTATAGGCACTATTTAGCCGCTACCTACTCATGTATCGATCGCTCAAGTGTTGTTTTTTCCAGCTGAAAAGTTTCGGTTGTTAGATTATGGAACAAGTTTGATTAAATAGGACTCAGGGCACGCTTTTGAAGTGAAGCTTATGCGTATTATGAAAAGTCCCGAACGAGGCACTCAGTGCAACTGATGCAGTTTATTTTCTGAATAACTGACTTTCACAAATGACTCTTGACAAGGTTCATCGTGAAGTGACCGGAGAACGGATTTAAATCAATTTAAAGATAAACCTGTAATTGACAACCCTAATTCCGCTGCCCGATGTCTATTCAACACCTCCCAACACCAAGATGATTCACCTCGGTTCCCATCAAAGTCCTCCTTTGTACCCTCAAGGTAAAACGAACATATTTTCGAAGAAAGTGCATTTAGGTGTTTTTATTGTTCAAGTATAGTCCGAGTTGTTTATTGAAGTAAGTTTGCGCTGAAAATCGATGAATGCAATCGGAATTTATGAGAAGTTAAACATTTTTTCTTTTGCTGGTGAAAATTTTAAGTTTTCAAGCAATGGCATAAGCCTTGTTTACATAGGACTTGGGACATGCTGCTTAAGTATGTCATAAACATCCCCCAGCAAGGTACCAAATTCATTGGGTGGCCTAAGACAAAAGAATACAGGTGACCGGGGCATAAGTTCGGCCTTTCCTAAGAATTCAGTCCTAACCTCAAAACCTGGAAAACTTAATGCTCATATGACGTTAGGAACTGCTTGAAATCGGTCTGTTCCCATAAGTAAGATGGCACTTTCATTTTAAAACGCCACTTACCACCATCATGTGCGTGACCTCAGTTTATTATATCCTAAGGCATAATAAAAAGCAGGTGTGTTTATTTAAAAACGATGAGGTGAAGTCAACAACTTCATTTATGTAAACACACAATTTCTACCTCCCGGCTCCTTCTAAACTATTTCTTTGTTTTGAGCCTTTGTAATGTGTAATGCGGGCGGCCTATCCACGAAAAGGGGTTCATTCATAGGCACGACAAGCAACATGAATAGACCTTAAAATAAACATGAATGTCATTTGCCACCCTCCAATCGAAGGAAAAAGCTGCACCCAACTTTGCCGTGATGTCTCAGTGCAGTTTCCATTCCTGACTCAAAGGAACAGCACTCCACTAATCACATGATTTTCGGGCTACTAGTCTTTAACCTTCCTTCCTTTATCTGTTCCCTGATTTGAGTCATTGCTTTTAGCAAATGATATACACCACGGTGTTGTCTTCAAAAGACTTGTTCTTTTCTTGGCAGCTCGAGGAATTGTGCGATATCCTCAGTCCTGCTACATAAAAAACGGATGTTTAGTGGCTTGCTTAGTCTTATATAATTTCTTATATATGGTTGTCTTCATAATTTCTGATGAAACGTGTTATACTAACTTTTCTTCCTTGCGTGTTTTATACATATTTTTTTCTGCTAGTCTTTCTCATTTCATTATATCATTTCGGAATGCACACTACCTCAGTTATTCAACATATTTAAGTTTGTAAATGAACCAAGTTAACCGAAGCTAGTAAACACACCAGGAATGCTCCTTTCGCTATCAGTAACGTTTCATGCAAGGAATATTTGAAGTCATATGCGAATGGCGTTCATCGATCTGCCCTAAATATGAAACGAAAATTAGCATTTATTGATACCATTCGAAATTGAATTCCGTATGAAATTGAAAATCCCTATGGTTTCCTATTGCTAAAATTAAAAAAAGAGAAACTGGCTGCTGTTTAGTTTTGATTCGCATTTTGGTCTTGCTGACCGAGTTAGTTATACAAGTGGATATAAATTCTCGATCTATCAAAGGTGTTGAAATCTCAAAATTTATAGTAGCCATAAACTAACCGCAAACCATTTGTAGTTATGGGATGAAGTGAATCAATGCTTGATTGAAACAGCCACGGATAGTAACCTCTTCATAGGTCGAAAAATGTTGGTACCCTTTGCACCCTTCGTAGTGAATGAAAACAGAAGTTTAAAGCTTGCAAGAAAATTAACTTTTCTTCTCAGATTACGGGTCCTCTCATATTTCCGATTTTTGTCAGCAATTATTTTGTTTTTGCAAAAACACTTGACCCCAGCGTACTTCCAGCCCTTGGTGGGTTTAGCCTGGATAGCGTTTAATCAATAAAGTTAGCATGCGTTTCGGTTTGCATCTAGCTTATTCTGATATTGAGACATTAAAAATAGCGAAAAATTAAAAGATAATCCTTGTGCTATGGATTAATCGTAATCATCTTAACTATAAAAAGGGTTCGTTTTCCACCGAGTTGCCTTCTAAGGAACTTTCTTCCTCAATATCATATTGGTTTTAGAGGATAATAGGATTGCTCGGAAGCTCAGAAGACTAGGGCGTAGTTTTCGCGTCCGATGCATAGTAGTTCCAAAGTATTTGAACGCAAATATCTTTGAAAGTTAAAAAAATAGTTTTGACCCACAAATTAAACATATAAACCCTAACAGATGTTTTTTGCAGATTTGCATAATTCCTCGTAGCCAATTGAGAAGAGCTGGGCGGTCAAGTTAGGGTTCAAAACCACATGGTAAATGCAAGGCTTGTGTTTAGCAACACTCCAACCACCATATCTACGACACCCCAACCGGACACCTTCAGGTGAATAGCGTCCACGAATTTAACTGCCGAACGTACTTGAGCTAAATTGAGCAAACTGTTCAAGCACTATTTCTAAGGCAATCAAACCTAGATCTGCTAGGTGATCACCAGACTCATTTAATAAATATGTGATTTTGAAAGATTTTCATGATGTATCTGAACCCATTGTGAAAACCTTGATGGCCTCGATGGCATCATTACCCATAACACCAAGTCCAATGTTTGTGTAAAACGATAAATCCCACCACCTTAACTACCAAACATGACTTCCAATTAAGTGAGCCTGGTAGTCATTTGGTAATTCTAGATTGGTTGCTTATGAAATCCTGCTTGGGCAGTCAGTTTACTGTATCAGAATTGGTGGATTCCACACGTTTCAATAAAGCCTATTTCAGCTGGAGTTAAAGGATGATAAGCGTTGAACATAGTCATAACTGAAGTCAATATCCTCTGCTTTGTTATCTCTAGGTTAAATATGTCAATCATCTGCGTAAATTAGTGGTAATTGCTTTCATTTTATTTCGCTGTGCTTGTCCATGCAGGTTTCAGTTTGAAAGTGGTGAATAACAATGTTTTCTGTGTGTTTTACGTATTGGAAGCAGCACTAAATCGTTTATAGTGAGACAGACTTACGCACATTCGGACCCGCTCTCTTCTACTTCATTTACCTGGCTCCGATGGCAAGTCTTTGTCACAATGACTTAAGCGGGATCGATCGTGATGACAGACAAAGATAAACAGCCCGTCCGTGCCTGCCTCGCGTGACCTGGTTCCCAAAACCCCTCCACCAGACATTTACGACGGCGTTTATTGTCTCAGATGCGTGAAAGTGCCCCGAAAGATATATAACGAAGGAGACATTTGTACCCGACTCTCTATCAACAGTAGGGTTGAGTTATCCCCGTTAGTCGACAATTTTTAAGCCAAGTCGTTTAGTGCGTTTTGATCGATTCAAACGCATTAGATTTAAGGTAGTGAGACTATGCTAGTGTACAGCTGGGACGTACGTTCCAGTGTAGAGCTCAATCCCTCTTCCCTTCTCCCATTCACCAGCCGACTGTCCTAGTCTGCAAGACATCTGGCGCCCGGACTGGGCGCAATGGCTGATGCGACGTGAAAGTCTACATCCAGGCAATCCAGTGGCCCCCAACTGTACGGTAGTAGTTTTGGGCTGGCGTTGAATCTGTTCTGTGTAATTTACGCTTGCCCTGAGTCAATTCTACCACCTTTTGGTCCCGTGCATTTGCAGTTTGGCCCATTGTGGGGATCAGTATTTATATAACTCATAAACGGGGTATTTGTCTCTTTATTCTTTCTGTCAGTCGCTGTGCCCAATTCAGCTTTGGATGCCTGAAAGCTTCTAACAGTGAACTGGGGCATGGAAAAGGAAAGAGAGAGTGATATGGGCTTTGCAGGACTCAGTAGCACAGCACTTCAGCGCCTTCCACACTAGAATAAGTTTGATACGCTAAGAAACTAACACATCGTACTAAAATGCGTGATTTTGAAGGCTACCAAATGACAGGGTAACTCACTGGCTGGCTCGGACGGTGGCTGAGGCCTGGGAATGGGAATAGAGAGTGAGGTCGACGGCTCAACGGATTTTCCTCATGATGGACATTCTGACGCGCTTGAAGCTATCATGGTGTGCTAAATGCCATGGCTTGGAAGGTTGCCAACTGACGAGATCACTCTGACCACGCGGTCAGCCCAGTGTGTGTTCGTGTGGAGTGCCGACTGGCGGACTGTGAATCGGACTGCAATGGCCCCTTCTTAATGTGGCCTCTATGGCACTGCCACTCCGGGGGATGAGAGCCAGGTGTGGCGTACCACCCAGGGGCGGCTCCGGCCGCGCCAGCCACCTGCGCTCTCTCCCGCCTCCGCTCATATTGACTCTGTCATGACACTGAGCGAAGGTGGTAGAGGAGGAGTGAGTGCGGTAGCTGCAGCGCAAGTCCACTATCACTTAAAACTAATCCATGCACAAGTTACCGTCCCTGCGCCACTCTTCTGTGTAGCATACTTTGGACATTTTCTGACTTTTAAAGGCCAAACCTTACCTTTCTTTATATAAGAGGTTGGAACATGCATAATATCCGAATAGCTTAACATATTACCATAAAGAATAAGTATACGCATGTAATATTAAAAATGCTTAACATTTTGACGATAATCTGTGCTTTACGCCTTTCCCTTTCCTAATTGTGTGAAAGATTCTTCTTCAACATTCAGTGTGTTACCTTAAAGAAACTGCCGCAGCAGAGTGTATCCTGTTAACTTGTTTTAAACTTCCTATTTTCTCAAATAAATCCTTCCATTTTAACACTTATTACATTTTGGTCAATTTTTCTGTTTTCCCCAGAATACTGAACGGGGTTTGTAAAGTTTACTGGTACACAGTTCATTTTTGTGCCGTCTTTTTCTCTTATACCAACAATTTATGTTTTCATATTTATGCAGTTGTAAAAAGATTATATCTGGTCACGTTTGTACATGTATGTACATGCGTAGTCACTACGACAGACCATTGTATGTTCCACATCAGTTCAACTCAATTGAGGCATATTTCCTTGCTCTTTTTAGGTAGTAACTGTTGATAGACAAAAGTTAATTAACATGCTTTTTCACCATGATATAGAGATGTGTTTAAAATGTTAATTTTTGGGTTATATTTTGTATGCGGACTTATAATAGAGTGAAATAGCCATGCTTCAGCATAACCTGAATATGTTCAGGAAGCTTTTTTTCAGACAAGACATTCAAACTATATTTCAGTTTTCTTTCACTTAAAGGAATTCAATATTTGAAGGTTCATAAACCAGAGTAAAATGGTAAATGGTAGTGGGTATGGTGGATGCTTGGTGCAATTTTCATGAGCAGCCTTTGCAGTTTATAATTCGTGTAAATGCGAAGGTTCAGGTTTTATGATACCTTTTATAAACGTCGTATTTTGCTTGCTTGAATTCCAAAATCATTCATCTCTTAAACCTATTTGCATTTTTTAAAGAAACCTTTAAAACTTTGAGAATTCGGGGATAATGGACATTGCATATGCTCTTTTAAAGTTTCTTTCTATTCCAACTACCTCCTTTTGTTCCCTGCCCTTCAGCAAACAACGCTACTGAGCTACGTGTGATACAGTGTTATTTCATAGGCTGCAAAATATTTACTGCTCAATTCATCGCTAAATTCATGAACGTTTCCATTTGCGAATTACAGGAGTGGATTTAATTGATTAAAAAAACGGTTTGCACTTTAGAGCTTTTGTGACATTAGTGACCAATAAAATCGGCGGGCAAAGTAGATGACTGCGGAGGCTCCGTCACGTCGTTGTCGGTATCCTGATTAAAACCACTTACAAACAAGCTGCTTTCTTTCAACATCACCAACTGACGCGTGTATAGTTCATTTTTAGTGTCAGTAAAAATTATCAATTAACCTTCATACGGAAATTATTTGAAATCTGTATTGTTTGCTGTATACGGTCAGTTTTCTTAGCTTTTGCGTTGAACAGATAGCTGTGAGAGTGCCTGCGACTCCTTAGACGACAAATGACATTTGTAATGGAAAATTATTTTCTTACTTTTGCCTATTTTTTGCGGGATATTATGTTTTACTTTTCCAAATATACTTTTTGCAGGATATCTTGGACTGTTTTAATTCCAGGTCAGGGACTGCTTCTGCGCTGTCCCGCCCCATCCCCTCAACACGGCAGCAAATGCTAATAGGCTAAAGAACGCAGTGGTTAAGGTTATGGTTAGTTTGTCGTGTAGGAGTGTAGTGCGTTCTAATTTATTGTGATAAAACACGCTCACTAGACCGAAGACGGTGGATGTATAAATCACTTTTCATTGCCAACGTGTCACCGCCCTTTTTCATCCTTTAAACTTCCCCACCCCTTTAGCTACCGTTCCCGTACTGCACGCATACCTCTCCATTGTGCTCGTAAGTGGACACATTGGGGGGACGCAGACGAACGCTGCTTCCAATGATGATATCAACGAGCCAAATTGGCCGCTAATTGGCAGGCCAAAAACAAACACCGGTAGGAAAATTGGGACAATTAACGACTTGATGCTTGCGTTCAATCATCACCCGAAGTACGTCTATCGGGGATTAATGTTGCAGCTGCCGATTAGGATAGGTATTTGGTCATTACGGACAATAAATCTTGCACTAGCTGTGCCCATGGCATCCCCTATATTTAGTCATCTCTGATGATGGATTTGAGTGTGCATCCAAAATGTCAGGCAAAGAGAATTCTTGTTCCAGCTACGCATCTGCTTATTCTACACTGCATCCGAAGCCCGTCCTTTAGCTTATATCAGCTTTCCCGGCTACGGTGTGCCCCATTCCGCTGAACGTATAACATGGTGTCCTTGTTAAAGCTCTTCTGTAGTCATGTTATTCTTGTTGGTCTGTTGAAGTACAGGAAAAGTAAAACACCCTTCAAAACCTGAGCACTTACTTTATGCAGAAGTTTAGGAAAATTTGATAGAGGTTTCTCTTCAAAAATTAAGTTTGCCCTAATTAAGCGATCTTAAAATAAACATGTGTACTTATAGGCTTGAGGATACTAGTAATTATTCACAAAGAAAAACTTTGTCACGTTTCTTATTTTTCACTTCAGTGACAGATATTTTACTAAACAGTAGATGAACTAACTCATGCAACGTGTGATTGAATGTTAAGGGCGTAATTTCAATTACATTTGGAATTGTTATTTTGATTTTTGAATGGATGCGAGGTTCCGAAAGCACTACATGTCCGATCTGAGCAAAACCAGGCAGGATTTGGCCAAAATCGGAGGTTGCCGGATATCCAAGAAATTTCCTATGCTATTTGACATCACAGTGCAAGTCCATGGTTTTGTACATTGTGCTATCAAAGAACATTAATAAAAGTAAGCAAGGTTTCAAATAAATCCCTTCAAGAACCGGAACATTCGATCTTATTTCAAATAAAATACGGTGAAGCCAAATGTAGGGAATCGCATTTTTCCACGAACAAACATAGAATTCAGCTAAAGAAATCATTTTTGCAACTTGTTGATGTATTTTATCACAAAATGCAGGAATTAACTTGTTTACTGGTATTTTTTACTAGAGTGAAAATGAAGACCGTTAACAAAATGCGTGCAAGATACTATGGAGATGGACTACAGAAACACCTATGTTAAATTGGCTGTATGGGTATGAGTTAGGACAGCTACTGTGTATATTCGCATGATCTGTTGTGCAATTGCAGTCTAAGTAAGGGGCATTAAAGTAAACAAATATAGCAAAAAAACGCTCCAGTAATAAGGGAAAAATGAGTTCTTTCATTTTCAGCAGTTAATGTATCACTTATTTTCAGAGCATTTACAAAATTGATAATACTTCCAAATATACACCTTGACTTGACCTTGGAAAAAGGCAAAGTCCGTCTATATTCGTCAGCCAAATATCTAATTAACACGCTTTTTAAACGGTTAACCTAATATAAAACGTTCTTAAATTGATATTAGACATATTATTTGTCGACTTTTGTTCCTTTTTCTAGAAATGAAATTTTATATTTGGGTGAACCTGCAAATATGACGCAAACGGTCATCTCCATTAGAAGGGATATCTAAAAGCTCACTATTTTGATAATTTCTTTTAAGATCTACCTTATTTTGAGGGTGTTTATAGATGGATAGAACATGATCTAAATTCATTGCCAATCGATTATAAGCAGTGAAAATCATGAAATATTCACCGGTATTTCAGGGACGATTTAAAACTTATTATAATAAAATACGAGAAATACCTTTAAAGAAATTTGACAAAAGGACAATTCTCTTAATATACATGAGATAGTATGCTTACGCTATAACCTGGCGATTCTTACTAAATTTATTATTCACATTTACAGCGATTTTTCCCCTTTTAAGAATTTGTCACTTTTTCCAAAAACTTGGTATTGCTCAATAAATTAACGTTACTTTTCCCATTTCCATTAACTTTTAAATTTGCATAAGGTTTTTCATGAATAATTCACAGTTTGGTACATAAGGTGATGCCGGTTTGTGAGTGATTATCAATCTTAAGCAAATTTCTGTATTTTGCACAATTTAGGTTCTCTACTGTATTACTGGTTACTGATGTTCAGTTTATAGCGCAGGCGGTTATTTATAGGCGTCTGTTAACAAATTTTTCATACTGATTATCTTAAATACACCTCTTATACTATCCGTCCATCGTCGGAAACGCAGCCTCTAAGTGAGTGTTCGTTTCCAGTTCATTAGTAAGTTCTGGTTAGTGCGCAGGGGTTTTTGTGCTAAAAGTTCAAAAAAGGAAACTGTTTCTTCCGAAGACTTGCCTTTTTTCCAAAACGCTTATCGGAATATTCTGCCCAAAGGAGGGTATACGTGTGTGCCGCTGCGCTACGCAAACAAGGAGCAATATCGCGTCCGCGAGAATTCTAGCTAAAAGGTAGCAATTTTCACAGTCTTATGGATGTTGTGAGGGCCCACTTGGCAAATCCTGGTTCATGGCGGTTGAGGGACAAGTAGAGGCGCTGTGTGCATAGACAAGGGCTTCAAGAGAGGGTATTTATTGCTGCCCTGTTTATTTCCAATGATCTTGACATTTTCCGCCGTGGAAAAATGACAAGATTATAACTTTCCGCTACCATCCCTACCAGCAGTAGTGAGCCTGGTTAATTTTGGTGGATAAAGGCGGACTGTAAACTGTGGACGGGCAGTCCACGGGTTCATCACTTAATTAGAGGCGGAGCGCCGAGCATCAGCTTGCATCTGTGAAACGCAGACCTTTAACACCGACAAGATGGTTTTAGTGGGTAAAAGGGTAATGTTGAGAGGAGTACAGAGATTTCGATTAAGACAACCTCTGTCAAAGTATATTTGGCGCACAAATCTTCCTATCTACTCTGTGTATTATTATGTGCGCAATGGTCCTCAAAGACAGACACTTTATTCACCCTAGAGCAACTTGCGCAATAACTTGGAAAATTACCGCAATAGAAAATCCACAAGCTGGTTTCTTACCTTTTTCTCTGAAAAATTATATTTAAAATACGAAGGTGGTGGAATTTCCTTTTTAATGTGAATGTCCGAAAGCTTCAGTTTCATGTATTTTTTCCCTCCTTGCTACAGAGACCTGCTTTCAATATCATCATTGTCATTATTAGTCACAACGAAAATGGCAATTCAACTACTGCCGACCACCTTATGTATGGAGGTGTTGAAGAGCTTGCTAATGAGATAATTATAAGATAGTTGCGGCAATTAGCTGTTTAATCCACTTTTGTCCTTTTTGTATATTGACGGGGTTAATTCAGATAGGCTTGGGTTCGTTCGAAACTGGAAGCCGTGTGAAAATATGGCCTTAATATTGTGCTACGGAAGTGTGCACTTTTGAAATACATTGTCAATGTTATTGAATTATTTGTTGACTTATGCTCACCGATCGTTAGCGGTACTCACCCGTCTCGTTCTGAGTTGGGGCTCATTATCGAGCCTTGTCAGCGGCCGCTCAACCACTAGTAGTGGGAGCAGATTAATAAGGTCGAGAAAGACGCAGTGGGCTGGCCAGTTCTGGTTCAGTAGCCGTCATCAGCCAGTCATACCCAATCACATGCGGTGCCCTACCCGGGGCTCGTACGCGCGACCTGATTGTCCTGACTGGACCTCCTAGGGCATCTGAGCTATCGTTTATCTTGTGATTTTTTCTGTAGGCCACGTAGAATTTGACCTACAGATGCGAGACCACGTCGTACATTCGACACCCTCAGGCACCAACGCTGAGGTTACTTTATTTAAGACACAGCAGAAGTCGCTTTCGGAAGCTCTTTCTGACGACAATATCCGTTTCAGCATAAACTATGTCAAACAACGTTATCTGGTGTGACTATGGCACTTGCCATGCCAAGAGTCGTTCGCCGACTGTAGTCGAATCTTCTAAAGTTCAATTAATGGTAATTAACCGCCCCTAACAGACCATGAACAAGTATGTTCCAATTTTGAAAAGTTATACTGATCGCATCGCTTTGAAATATGCTGAGACTCCTGAACGGCTGACCAGCGAATCGGCAAGACTGCAAGTGAATTGTCAAAGTTTAGTAAAACGGTTATCTTCAAGCTAGTCCCATGCGAAAAGATTTGCGGGAAGATCTTTGCCGAGCTTAAATCACTCATCCGTTCTGTATTCTGAGGCCCCAAGCAGTCGGTTTATTTTGGTGTCAGCAAGTGTTGAGATGAAATCGGCAGTAGCAAATTTCGAATGGAAGTCTAGAGAAAACAATTGCATCAGACTGCATTAAAAGAACTAGCATTTTTTATTGTCTTTGGATATTTCTTTTGCGATCAGTCTTCATGTTCTGCTTTCAGCTAGCATATGATTTCACGGAGTAATTCCCTCACGGAATCGTTCGTTTCATCTGGGCTGGTCTATGCTGTGAAAGGCCTTCCAACTTACAATTGGTTAGCTCCATTGTATCTGATGGTAGCAAGTCATAGGAGTGCGATTTGTCCTAGTGTCTGCGAGTCAGTGGGCAGTTCCTTGGGTTGCAATTCGCCTTCAAGTTATATCTGATGGTTTTTTATGCTGCAAATCCTCTATGAATAATGGTCACGGCACTTATTTTGTCTTGGTACATACTGTTGCTCAGAGAATGGCCAGTGGTTTGGGAAGTGCCGTGTAGACGAGCAAATTTTAAGCCAGTCGGATGCGTAATATCCGAAACTTTAGAACGATCTTCATTTCATGCACAGGCGGGTGGGTGGGCTGGAAGGAATGTTTTGGGGTCTTAGGTTGCATTTTACACGCCTTTCAAGCACTGAATGTGGAGACATTCTTTGGATTTTATTGAAGAACGTTTCTTGCTGGTATTAATTAGTGCGATACTCATCTTTGAAAGCATTTCAAGGTTTCAAGAGTGGAATTCTTCTATAAGATGGGTTTGGGTATATTTTCGGCGAAAAAAATTGTAGAAGACATGTTAATGAAGTGTTTGTATCATTTCCAGATCATTTTTGCAGCCGCGTTAAAGGATACTCCGTGTGGTGTATGTTGGCCGACATCACCGAGCGCCTTCCACGTTGATGAAATACAATTGGTAGTGTAAGTGTCGATGTCCAATACTTGAAAAGTATCGGTTTTAAAATGCAGGTTATCCAGGAATAACTTGATGTGCTCTCGTCAGTAAACTTCTGATCGGCAGCGCGCTTTTGGCGGCTGAATCAAGTTGATGAAGTTCATTTCCTTCAAGCAACATCTGATGAGAGTGGGGAAGTAAATGTCTAATAAATGTCACGACTCGCCCTTAGAAAACGTAAAACAAACTCCTTCATCCGTCTAGGGATATAGGAAACGCTAATTATCACCTAATGCATCCATGAGGCGTAACCGTATTTACAGTACAATTTAAGCACTGATCGTTTTTAACTTAGTACATTAGCCTATATTTCATTTTGTAATACATATCTCTCCCACTCTTGACTCGGCCTACTTCATTCCCTTTTGCCGTTAGACTGCAGTTGACGGAGGGTAACTGTGACAAGATACCGAATCCTATGCCCAGGATGCGCACGTGTTAAACCCATGCGCCTATCTGCCCTATTGAACTAATTGTTATCGATCAGTAGCAAACGGTTCGGTTTCGAGCTACCTCAAACTATTGTCCTGGAATCCATTGTGAAACTCTTAGGTTACTTTGATGGTTTTGCACCTAGTTCAATTCATCCCTTCACGGAGTTCGGGCCTCTGTGGCAGTGGAAACTCTGGTTTATGGACGACGTACGAATGTATCTAGTAAACACTAGAATCTATAACTCTTGCTAAAATTCAGGAAAGTAATGCCATAAATTTCAGGAAATACTTCTACTTAATCAGTATCTTCTGAGCTCAGGCCCAGTGCAGCGTTCATCTGCAAAAATACTGTCCTCCATGGCCATATTTATGTCTTCCAACGATCCTTACGCCTAGTTAAATGGGTTCGAGAATGTCGAGAGTCGCCTGCGCCTAGTTTATCAAATGATCTACTTCAGGTTTTTCCCAAAGCAGTAAAAACTGTTAGTCACTCCAGGACCTTCGTCCTCAACCGTGACGGCGTAAAAATTTCCGATCATTGATTTCAATGTGAGGTCTACCTTAGATGTCTTCATATCTACCAGGTAAAAGGTAAAATTTAAGTTTACAGAGGAACTTACCAGCCTCAAAATGATTCGCAAAATCTGGCACGGTTACTGCCCGTCACTCGTCCGTTTTACTTCAGAAATCGTTGAAGTTGTGCGTCTGGAAAACATGATCATAGGGTATGGAAGTTAAAGTTCAGGTTATCCAAAGGTCAGCAGTCCTTGTATTTTCATTCATTCAAACAAGTTCAACGCAGGATTTTCTTTGTGATGCTGGTTTTATTACTCTGGTACCTCCAGTCAAGTTCTTCGCAAATTAAATTTCAGTGCGAGTCAGTTTTTTGCAACGAGGAAGTCCTAGAGATGGATCTTCTTTTTCCTAGAGACGGACGCATGGTATCATTGTGTCACTTTGTTTGGTCTTTGCAAAAAGTACATATTATGTAATTTCTAGACACTTCTGGTGGTTGTGCAACTTGGCAGAGAACTGCATTTTGTGACTACTGTTTCCTATCCCAGATATTAAGACTACTGCTCTCCTTCTGACACGATTAAACCAGGTATCCATTAAGATTGCTGGATTAGTAGTAATACCTATCTGCTGGGCACATCTTTCACTCTTGTTTAACAGGTGTGATTTTGCCATTCACTGCCTCCCTAAATGTCTGCTAAATCAAGCATAGGAGAGCAACCTTTATAAAATGGAAGAAAATCGGTATTTTCATCATCAAAAAGCAGCCAAAACGTTGACTTTTCCGCTTCTAGTCACGTGGATTTTATGATCCGTATGCCCAGGTCACCTCCGACACCTAATTAATAACCAATTCCTGGATGACCGCTATCAAGTGCTGATTGACTCTAAAAGTGTCGGTTCTGCATCTGAGGATTGCGTTTTTAATCTTCTTTCCTAGTATTACAAACAAGACTGCCTAGTTATGAAAATGAACTATCAGAGACTTATCTCCTCCAGAACTGCAACCAGCTATTAACCATATGCTTCAAATCAATATTTGAATGTATATAGACCACATTTTCAATTTTAATTTCAATTGATGAAAACTGCAATTCAAAGAAGTGACGTTTATCAACAGATTACTCTAAAGGCGAAGAATCGAAGACTTATTGACGAATGGCCCAGCTGTTTGAGTACCCCGATGTCCTACTATCTGCCCACCACATGTCGATCGCGCATACCCGAAAACAATAGAAGCAATCAAATGGTGCTTTTCTTATACACTCAAGAATCAAAAGCACAAAACCAGACAATAATAATGATTTTCGACTGCAATAGAAAGGCGGTGCTGTGGATACTGTGAAAAGTGCGTTCCTGCTTTCATTCCGCCACATTGCTTCGCAACGACGGAACACTAAAACATCTCATTGACACTATTCTTCTTATGCTCCCGAGGAATTTTGATCAGATCCTGTGGCCTCCCCTTTGTTTGACATCTCCAGACACTTATCCATCAAAGTCGTTGACTTCTCTCTGTAGTAGGCCCACCTTATTTTGTAGTTTGCAGTATTCCGTGGAAACTCTCCTAGTACATTAAATTATAGTCTGATCTTGAATATAACAAAATCACACTTATAACCTAGTCAGTTTCCTGAAATTGGTTCGTTTGTAGGCCTAGCGAAAGCTATAGTAGCTTCTAATGTCTCTCCATAACAACGGTGGTTAAGCCGTCTTAATACTTCACAAAGTGAGTGCTTCCACATTCCAAAACCTTATCGACAATTTTTTTCGAAGTTTCTTTACAATAGGTAATCAAAACCACTTTTAGCATCAATAGTGTTGCCTGTTTCATAACATAATATTCAAGCAAAGAGGATAGTACCATGCAACTAATATTGTTTGCTTGCTCTATTGTCAGCAGGTTGCTGAGCTCCTCTAGCGGTTTGACATCACTACCGCTGATTAACTTTACAAGACTACAAATACCAGGAGTCGTTATGATTTTCAGGTGTTTGTCAGCATAACCGCGCGCAAAATGTATGCAATTATTAAGTTTTTAAGCATTAGGAAAAACGGGCCAGCCACTTGACAGTACCAAACGAAGAGAGTTACTCGATGATCCATTTAAAGCACCCACCTGTTTGATCAGTAGTAAACCCCCTCACTCTATGTGAGGAGCATGTTTATTCCGAGCTGGAGCAAATGTTTGTAATTTTCAGTTTGCTGACCGCGGTACGCTGTAGTACGGTCTCCATGTGTACTGTCACAAACAAAATGCGTTTTATAGCTTCTGCAAGTTGAAAAATTGCGAACTATGCTTGAGAGGCTGTTCGATGTCGCTTAGCTCCTATATAACTCCATACTAACCATGTTTCATTGAGAAAACGGAAATTAAACGCACTGTGATCATGGGCTGGACGTTTATTCAGAGTTCCGACTAGAACACGAGTATTACTAGTTACTGTCATGTCTATGTGAGTCCAGACTTTCGGAACCATTTTAAAACTCTTTAGGTTTGCTTTTCGACGGAAAATTCGCTGAATTGAACTTGCGTTAACTAGTCTGGAATGTACCTCCAATGTAAGCTTTATAAAGGTTAATGCCAGTTTATAGAAGAATTACTTCCAAGCACACGTGTAGCTCACACGCGAGATGAAACACCTACTAGAGTGGCTTAAAGTTTTCATTAGTTTTCAAGCCTTGTCTTAACTGCACAAATCTTAAATATGTCCTCAAATGGAAAATACTGCTGAAGTTAACTGCAAGGATGCTTAGCATAAAATATGGTTTTGAAATATTTTATCTTTTAGGGGATGCCAATATATGCTTCTGCATTTGCATGTCAATTGCGTGGATAAAAAGTCCCAACATCACTACATACGTATTAAGCGCAGTTCGTCTGCAGATTTTCGATGCTAATATAATTTCGATCATAAGAACCATAAGTACTGAGCAGAAAATCTATTAACTAACTCTATTTATAATTAATTACGACCTCCTTAAATGCTGCGCTCTTAAGAAGGGAATTTATAGGAATTAAGAAAGATAATTACTTCCTGTGTTAATAATTTTCTCAATGCGTGCCACGTGGTTTTATAGAGTAGAGTAATAAAGCGGTCTCCCTGTTTTTATACAAACGGATCCTGTTGTATGCTTTCAGAGTAACCATTATGAATGAGATAAATAACCTAGCGTGGTCAGATTCAGTTTTATAATTTCACGCATTTTAGGTTAACCACTTCCGGAAGAAATGCTTTTTTCAGGACAACCACTTTGTAACTTTTTACTAAGAAATAGCGGACTCCTGCAAGCGCAATTCACCAGTGGGAAAACCATTTTAATAAAAGTATTTGCTAGTGATTGGAAAGATAGTAGTGACCAGTCAGCCTCAGATCCTCTACTAACTAACCTCAAATTATGTTATATTTAAATTTGTACTGAATCGGCTCTTCTGCCATCTTTCCATTTGAAAGCATACTTTACAAAGCTGCTCAGACTTTGTGTCGTTTAACGTCTATTCTAACTTGCTTCTATCAAAATATAGCAAAAGACAGCCATGTACTTCCAGAATAAGACAGGTTTTTGCAAAGAGGACAAGGAGGGTTCTTTAGCTTGGCGTATGGAAATAGGGCACATTCGACCCTTTGCGTGTTCCAATCGTGTTTATTTAGTCAGAGACTTAAATCGAACTATATTATATTGTCAGCCTATCGATTTCTCCGCAGTAGCTTGTTCTTTACGTCGATTATTTGGATAGTTGTATGAAAATCATTACGTTTTTATTACATCTCTTATCATGGCAACCCACTATTATTTAAAACCGCCCAAATCTTAATGGCACACTGACGTGCGTGACGTTGTGGAGGAAGGCCCACTCATAACACGTGTTTCTTGCGGGTCAGTATTCTACGGACAGCTGGTTTGCTTATCGTTTAAATTGTTTTTTAAGAAAACGTTTTCTTATTCCTTTCCAGTTACTCTGACGAGGGCACGGAGGATAATACTACAGCAGTCTTTCGGAAAGTAATAAATAAATCGAACTCCTTTGTGCTAAAACCCTTCAATTGCATATAATTTTCATTGCGTCCGAACGAATTTATCTTAAGCAAAAGACGCCGTGTAATGGAATGCTCACTCTCTAATGGTTCTGCCCACAGTTCCTCAAACACGATTCTAAGCTTAAGATATGTAAAAAGTGCAGATGAGCCGAAAAGGACAGCTAGAATCTGCCAGTCACTCTCCTGCATGGGAAACATCAACAAAGATCGAGGGTTTGTAGAGACCGATCAAAAATGATCTCATTTAACGGATTGAAAGAACGATACACTGCTTATTCCAGGTAGATTTTGAGTGTCTCGTACCCTCATGCACGTAACTAAAAATGCATTAAATAATGGTTGCCAAAGGTTTCCCGGTATCACTTTCGTCGGATATTTGAAAGTATGCAGTAGCATTTTATTGAAGTTGGTTTTATGCATTTTGACCCATAAATAATGTTTTCTGGTTAAAGGATAAGGATGATTTGTATGGCCACCTAAACAGGACACGAGAATAGGAACGCTACACCCACTTCAAACAGCAGCCTGCGATAGATTTCAGGGAGAGTAAATATTCCCGTGAATTAACCCGAACACTAACCCTAACATAAACTGATCTGTAATGGTATTATCGACCCTAGACCTGCCCTTAACCTATACATTACAGTTATCATGAACCCAAGCCATTAACCCTTCACGTCTCCTAACACTGACCTTAAACCTAACCTTAAACTTAACCCTAAATCCCACCATAATTTTAAACCTAATTTCTTTGGAATTTGGCGCAAAGCCACATGTAATGCGGGCGATTTCTGTTCCCATTTCCCATTTGGGTGGCCATAAAAGTCCTCTCTACTGGTTTACGTATAGAAAAACATATTGAAAAGGAAGTGTCAGTAATTTACTTGCACGACGAAATATGAAATTGAACGTAGGATAAATGCAGACGATGGCACAGCCAATGTCACGCGGGAGTAGTAGTATTATCATAAGTAGTAGTAGTAGTAGTATTAGTAGTAGTAGTAGTAGTAGTAGCAGTAGTATTAGTAGTAGTGGGGTGTAGAGGTACTAGTAAGGGGTAGCACCACACAGATAGCGTTTGGTCGCTCCATTTATCTCGTACATGTGGTGAATGCTCCTGTGGCCGCCTCTACCTTGTACCCAACTCTCGCCTATGGCTCCTCGAAGTTGGGTTTTTACCAGCGGCCACACCCCGGGCCACACCCCACGACCGATGGGCTAAACCAGATGAGGGTCTCCGGTGTTGTGTGTGCCTCCACACCCGGTATGTCTGACTCCCGAACTTCTCACCTCCCCCCTCTCAAAAAGTCCTACGGTGAGTGCGACAGCAACCCCGTAGGCGGCCGAGGCTAACACGGGTCGTTCTCCCTACTAAAACAAAACCGTAACCCATAGTGGAGTTCGGAAGCCGTCTGGGATGTCCAAGCAGCCCTATTTAGGGACAGCACTGCTTGCCTCCTCGCGGAGGAAGGGGCTAGAAAAGGTGCCCTAAAGAAATGCTGGTTATCACATCTACTGCAGCCGGCCGCGGCTCCCATATCGCAAAATACGCGGTCATAAAACTCAATCAAACAACAATACTCCCCGTCCCAATCCCCCTCGCCATACCCTCCAGGCTGCTCGGTGAATCCGCTCACACTAGCAACCTGGAATGTTCGTTCCCTTTTAGAAAATCCTAGGAGAAACCGGCCGGAACGGAGGACAGTGCTAGTCGCTCGGGAACTGGCATGCTACAAGTTGGACATTGTTGCTCACAGCGAGAGCCGATTCTCTGAGCAGGGTCAGGTGGAGGAGGTGGGTGCCGGCTACACCTTCTTCTTGAGCGGCTGGCGAAAGGCAGAGTGACGCGACGCTGGTGGCGCCTTTGCCATCCGAAACGACATCGTGAGACAGCTGCCCTGTCTGCCGCAGGGTATCAATGATCGCCTGATGAGCCTCCACCTGCCTCTTCGGGGAGACAAGTTCGCTACCATCATCAGCGCCTACGCTCCCCCAATGACGAGTTCTGATGCGGCGAAGGACAAATTCTACGAGGACCTGCACGCCCTGCTGGCGACTGTGTCGAAGGTGGACAAGTTTATTGTCCTTGGAGACTTCAACGCCCGCGTCGGAATGAACCACGCTGTCTGGCAGGGAGTGCTGGGTCCCCACGGTCTCGATAGCTGTAATGATAACGGCCTTCTTCTTCTGCAAACGTGTGCGGAACATCGTCTCCTGCTGACCAACACCTTCTTCCGCCTTCCGACGCGGGAGAAGGCAACGTGGATGCACCCTCGGTCACGGCGCTGGCAGCTGCTTGACTATGTTCTCGTCCGGAGGCGAGATCCACAGGAAGTGCTGGTAACCAAGGTGATGCACGATGCCGATGGTTGGACAGATCACCGCCTCGTCATCTCCCAGATGAGGCTCCGACTGCAACCCCGAAGAAGGCAACAAGGTAAGCGGCCACCGGGTAAGTTAAATAATCTTTTGTTTAATTTGCCTGCTCACTGTTTAGATTTCAGCAACCAAATAACTGAGAAACTGGAGGACCTGCATGCTACAGATAATAACGGCACCGTGGAAACACGATGGTGCCAACTACAAAATGTCATACAGTCCACCGTCATTGAAATCCTCGGACGTGCACGCCGTCAAAACCAGGACTGGTTTGACGACAAGGAAGCCGACATCAGCAACTTACTCGCGGAGAAGAATGGAATACACAAAGCCTACATGGACCTTCGGACTGACGCCACAAAAGCAGCCTTCTTCAGATGCCGCCATCTTGTACGGCAACGGCTGCGGTAGATGCAGGATGCCTGGATGATCCGAAAGGCTGAGGAAATTCAGGGGTATGCGGACCGCAATGAAAGAAAAACCTTTTTCAAAGCCATCAAGGCCATCTACGGCCCGTGTATCAAGGGGAACGCACCGCTGCTCAGCTCTGACGGCACAAAACTGCTGGCAGAAAAATCGAAAATTCTGAAGCGCTGGGTTGAGCACTTCAGAAGTGTCCTTAATTGCTCATCAACCATCTCCAATGCTGCCATTGACCGGCTCCCTCAAGTGGACAGGAACAATGACCTGGATCGGCCACCTTCCCTACCAGAAACCATTCGGGCCGTGCAGCAGATTTCCAGCGGTAAAGCACCGGGATCCGACGCAATCCCACCGGAAGTCTACAAGCACGGTGGGCCCCGGCTGATGGCAGAACTCACAACACTCTTCCAGGAGATGTGGTGCCAAGGACAAGTTCCTCAGGATTTCAAAGATGCGACCATCGTCCATGTGTACAAATGGAAGGGGAACCGGCATCTCGTTGCTCAACATCGCAGGGAAGATCTTCGCCCGTATCCTTCTCAATAGTCTGAACGGTCACCTAGAGCAGGGCCTGCTCCCGGAAGGCCAATGTGGCTTTTGTCAACACCGCGGAACAACCGATATGATCTTTGCCGCCCGCCAGCTATAAGTGAAGTGCCAGGAGATTCAAACTCACCTATACACTACCTTTGTGGATCTTACGGAAGCCTTTGACACGTTGAATCGTGATGGACTGTAGAAATTCATGCAGACCTATGGCTGTCCTGAGCGGTTTACGCATATGGTGCGTCAGCTTTATGACGGGATGATGGCGCACGTCACTCACAACGGGACGGTATCCGAAGCATTCGCAGTGACCAACGGAGTGAAGCAGGGCTGCGTATTGGCTCCCACCCTGTTCAGTCTCATGTTCTTGGCTATGCTGATAGACGCCTACCGTGATGAAAAGTCTGGGATCCGCATCGGCTATAGAACTGACGGACACCTTCTCAACAGTCGGCGTATGCAGGCTTTAACGCGCGTGTCTACGACTACAGTCTATTATTTGCTCTTCGCAGACGACTGCACCCTTAACACCGGGACGGAGGAGGACATGCAAAGGAGCATGGACATCCTCGCCGCAGGCTGTTCCGATTTCGGATTAACAATCAGTACAGCCAAAACGGTTGTCATGCACCAGCAACCACCCAGCGCGGAATACAATGCTCCCCGAATCAATGTCAACGGTGCTCAACTCAAAAAACGTGGAAACCTTCGCTTATCTAGGAAGCACGCTGTCACGCAACACGAGAATCGATGACGAGGTTGCCCAACGGATCTCCAAAGCTAGTCAGGCTTTCGGCCGGCTGCAGGCCTCCGTGTGGAATCGCCACTGTATTCACCTGAACACCAAACTGAAGATGTACAAGGCCATCGTCTTGACGACACTCCTTTACGGAGCGGAAACCTGGACCGTCTACTCGAACCAAGCCAGGAAGCTGAATCACTTTCATCTCAGCTGCCTCCGCAGAATACTAAAGTTGAGATGGTAAGACAGGATCCTGGACACGGAAATCCTGGAGCGGACCGGAATCCTAAGCATCCATGCCATGCTGAGGCAAGTGCAACTGTGATGGAGCGGCCACTCGGTAAGAATGGATGACGAGCAACTACCCAAACGACTTTTCTACGGAGATGTCATTACGGGTGCTCGTCGACAGGGAGGTCAAAACGACGCAACAAGGACACTTTGAAGAAATCGCTGAAGCAACTGCAAATCAACCCGTCGGCCTGGGAGGACCTCACCCAGGATAGACCGGCATGGAGACGATCCGTAAAGAGGGGTTCAGAAATCTATGATGCCAACCGGATCGCCGCAGCCAAGGCCAAAAGAGCAGCACGAAAGTCTCCAGCGCCCCGGACCAACGTCGTCAATGCCCAGGCCCTGCCAACATGCCCGCGCTGTCAACGCATCTTCCACGCGCAAATCGGCCTGGTTTGACATCTTCTGACGCAATGCACTAACAATCCGACAATTCCAACTTCTTCGTCAAATTCTGCCAACCCTCCTTCAGACTCCCCCACCCTCACTCCTGGAATCAAGTCCATTACTCCCACCATCATAGAGACCACATACCAATACTCATTGCCTGGTACGCCACCACCGTAACCGCCTTCGCCTTCACTACCACAACCACCATTAGCGATGGGGACTCTCTCCTAAACTGTCCTCAATGCGACCGCACGTATCAGCCTGGTCGGTCACTTGCGAATCCATCGTACAGAGACTGGTGAACCAGTGCCTGGAACACCAACACACAGCAGAGATCGCCGCTTCCACTGCCCTCACTGTGCTCGCGTATTCACTCGTCGCATGGGCCTATTCGGTCACATGTGCATCCATGACAGCGGAATTCACCGCAATGCCGATAATACCGATACATCATGCACACCCTTCGCTGTTGCCATTCTTACCGCCACTGCCACCCCCACTACCATGAATGATATCTCTCCAGCCTCTACCGATTTCTCCTGCCCACACTGCACCCGCAACTTCAACTCACGCATCGGCCTGGTCGGTCACCTGCGAATCCATCGTACGGAGGCTGGTGAACCAATTCCTGGGACTCCGACATACAGTCGACACGCCTGCCTCCACTGCCCTCACTGCTCCCGCACATTTACACACAGCATGAGCCTATTAGGACACATGTGCCTCCACGACAACCTGCGGTAAACCACCGGAGGCTAATCCACATCAGCGCACACCATCTACACTAACACATAGACAACACCCTCACAAACATCATAATGTACCTGATAAAATCACGGTTTCCTATAAACCATGGCTTCGAAGGCTGCCAATCAGACGCTTACACCAGACCACACCGTCGACCCAGTGTATGTGTTGTGTGTGTGTCGAGTGGCTGACCAGTGGACTGGGAGTCAGTCGGCGATGGCTCCTCCATATCCCCTGAGTAATTTAATCCTGGTGTGTGCGTTATGGGGGCCAGGTCCTGTTGTGTCGCACGAAGACGGGTACGCCGACCCGGCAGCCAATGCGCTCACTTCCGCATCAGACTGACTGGCTCGGATGTTTGTCTGATTTTTTTTGGGGGGAGAAAGAGTGAGGTCAACAGCTCAGCGCATTTTCCTCACTATAAAAAAATCTGACGCGCTTGAAAAGCCATGGCTCAAAAGGTTGTCAACTGACGGGATAATTCGGACCACGTGGTCAGCTCAATGTGTGTTTTGTGTGGAGTGGCTGACTGGCGGACTGAGAGTCAGGCTGCAATGGCTCCTTCTTAATGTGGCCTTTATGGCACTCCCACTCCATGGGATCCGAGCCAGGTGTGGTGGTACGCCCAGGGGCGGCTCCGGCCGCCCCAGCCACTTGCGCCCTCTCCCATCTCCGGTCTTCTTAACTCTGTTTTTACACCGGGCTCAGGTGGGGGAGGAGGAGAGAGTGCGGTAGCTGCAGCGCAAGGCTACTATCACTTAAAACTAATTCACGCGCAAGTCACTGTCCCTGCACCACCCTTCCGTGGAGCATACGGTAGACATCGTCGAAATCGACAGTCGAACTATCGTCAGAAGTAGTAGTAGGAGTAGTCGTAATAGTAGTAGTTCAGTATACTAGTAGTAGTATATTAGAATAAGTAGTAGTAGTGCCTGAGTGTTATTGGTGAAGAAAGGCGTAGTGAAACTAACCTTTTATGATATGTTTGTCATTGCCAATCAAAAATATTTAAACTATAACTTTAACTTGAATCCATTTTTAGTGAAATTGATCTACTATCCATCAACTCGCGGGTATTTTCAAGAGTAGCTTTCTGTCGTGCTTTCTTTAATCACCAAAACAATGCATCTGACAAGACCGACTGGGTTTTTAAAGTTTAAAAATGGATAGTACACACGAATAGTATCTCATTATACAGGTTTACTTGCACTTAATTCCAGAAAGTGTATGGTGAAGGTTAGGTTTAAAGTTACGTTTAGCATACAGTATAAGAGTAAAAGTTAGGGTTTGGGTCTCAGTAATGGTAAAGGTTACGTTCATGGCTAGAGTTACCGTTAGAGTTAGTTTTAGGATACGGTAATAGGGACCTTTGACATTTACCGCAAAGGCCACCTGTAATATATCGGGTAAATATATCCATGTTTACCGGAAAACCTTTTAGTCGTGCTAGACAACGTAAGAGTACTTGGGGTATGTTAAGCCCTGTTTTGGATTATCAGGAAGCGAAAGTCATATTTCAAACGAATAGTAAAAAATGTTTGAAAACAATAAAAACCGAAAAATTATTCCTAGGTATATTTTTTGATGTTGAATTTGATACGATTCGTTCGTATTCGAAACCACAGACTATTTCTATTATGATGTTAACGGAGAAGATAGGATACTGTATTCACTGTATCACATGATACCGCAGTTCACAATTGTAAGGCAAATAAAGAATGGCTTGTTAAGAAGGTTTGTATGAAACAAGAAAAAACTAGATTACTGCGCATGAAATTCTAACTGGTCCCCATTTTCCAAATATTTAAAGTTCGGAAAATTTCTGCACAGCACTTTCTTAGAATAAAGAATACGGGTTTTATACGACAGACATTTTCGATTCCATGTTGTCCATTTGACTATAAATCTACTAGAATATCATCACATTGGCTGTTTCTTCTGATAAAATTCATTATATTTGCCCATTTTGTTAAAGTATTTGGTGTAAAATTGACCTTGTTTCTAACAGAGCTCGTCAATTGTTTAATGAGGCATTTGCACAGCAAACTGAAATTGACTAAATTTCAAACTTTTTTGCACCCAGATTTAAGCCTCTCCTAGATACCATTAATTTTTCTAATTAGTCTCACCTGGTCCGTACTTCAACGAGAGACAGGCATATTTAAGACCTGATTTTCACAATCGACATTGCTCCCCTCTTCGTTGACTTTAAGCAGGGCCTCTTTTAAGAGTAGTTTCATGTTTTTTGGACCTGCCAAGCCTCCTGGACCCCTAGTATTTCAAAATAGTACACTTTTAGAACGATCAACCATAAAACACTTAGGTCTAAGTTACACAAATAAGCTAGCACTATCGCCTCATGCAGAGCGAATTTCTGCAAAGGCTGCACAGCTATGTGGTTTCATATCACATAATTTCTTCCTTCTGGAAATAAAGTTAAGACTCTACCGCGTGTTTGTTCTTTCCACCCTGGAATACTGCTGTCTCCTTTCTGGACTGATGAACACCTCTGACCGCAGTATGATTAAACATGTTCAGAGCGTTAGTACTCGAAGACTATTTTTTCTTCCTGGATCCAGTATCTCTTATGCGGATAGATGTCAGTTAGCAAACATTAAATTTCTGTGGGGAAGAAGACTTGAAGCTTGTCTCTGCTTCCTGCTTCGCGTTAACTCTGGTCCAAATCTCCCACGAAGTAACGCTCTCACTCCGGTAGATCAACCGTATGCCACTCGTAATTTCTCCATGATCATTTCACCGTCCCTTAGCTCCACAACTAACCGTTCTCAGTTTTTTGCCTCCAAATATGCTTTCATATGGAATTATCTTCCACTGCAAATTAGGTTGTCGTCCACATTAGCTATTTTCTAAACAAAGTTACGCAAACATTTAACTTCGGAAGATATAAAGTCCTTATTGTCTGTTTCCTTCCCAAACTCGGGCTCTTGAGTGAGCTTGAAGGAGCGACGGGACGAGTGAGTTCCATAACGGATCGGTGAGCGCTCATCTACCATTTTTAATATTCCCCATCGAAACTGACAGGACAAGGAGCTCGTGACGCAGAAGATTAGAGTGTTGGACTTCTGCATAACAGGTCGTGAGTTTGAGCCTCGGTTGCGACAACACATGGGGTTGGGTATGATTGATTTACGATGGCTAATAAGCCGGAACTCGTCAGCCTAGTCTCCCTTATCTGTTAAGTACTATCAAAGTTTCTTATCCATTGGTCATTTTAGAGCTAAAAGGATGAAATGGAAAACGAAAACATTCAATGCCTAAATCAAGTTTCACATGGTCACTTCAGAAAAGTTATTCTCTAAATTGATATTTAGTAGATTTTAAGAGACTAAATGTCATTAGAAACACATGAAAATGGAGTCGATGACTTTTGAACTATTTGGTAACCTCTAGGCATAGGTGGGTGGTTAAAATCCTAACATGGTATTGGAGCTTCTCAACTTGTTGGGTGGAGTTGCCTCGGGCATTGCAAATTTCAGTTAGAAACTTATTGTACCACGTGTCACGCCCTTCTTGTATGCATACTATCTCGAGTGATTTCATTTGGAAAGGAATGGGCAATTTCTAGGAAAAACTACCTTTTCCTTTCTTTCACAGATTTTCTATGCAAAAAGTGTCCTGGAACAAACCTTAATTCCCACGGGATCTCAATTGCGATCGAACGTCAATCCAAGGGGGTGTGGTATATGGAAAATCATTCCATGCCTGGAGATCGACTTTTCTCCTTGCGTAAATCAGGCCAGGGTAAGAATAGAAAACGTCGTCTTTAAGTAAGACGAGGGCTCTTAAACCCTGGAAATGTATTCTGGAATCTCAGCAACTGAGCGTCACAAAAATATCGTAAATTTGAACATTTTATGAAAATCTTCCAAATACCTTTTTAGCAGATTGTGCTTAGATTTGAAAGGAGATCTTATTACGTGATTTGGTTGTATTAAATAGAAAAATTATTAAGAGAATTGGGCTTTACGCCATTCCTAAATCAACATTTAAACATTGATATGATGACTCTGTAACATCCATCTAAATGAAACAGTGCTTGAAAGAGAACGAGAAGAATGGAACCAGTCAAATTGTAAGATAAATCGGCTTCTTTGTTTGCTATCCAAATAGTGTCAACTTACTTTGGAAGTGATTAATGGCATTTTCTCGTTTAAATATATTCCAGTATTTATAAAAGGGCAAAGCCATTGCAGGTCTACAGCGTGACTGGCCATATGCTCCGGCAATGAAGCGCAATTCTTAGATAATCCATCAACATAAGCTCAAACCGTCAAGGTCAGAAAATTAACTCACAAGAAAACTGTCTCTCAAATGTCCTCCAGGGTTGATCTCGGTAAGGATGACTTTTATGGCAGTCTAATCAGGACACTGGAATAGGAAGGCTCCACCCCCTTAACATAGCTGACCTTTCGAGAAATTTCAGAAAGGGTAAAAGTTCCCGTTGTTTAACCCTAACACCAACCCTTGCATAAAACTAAACTGTTACCTTAATCTTAACTCTAACCTTACCCTATACTTAAATCCTACAGGTATCACTATCCCAAACCTTAAACCTTCGCATATTCTTGATCCTAATCCTAACTGCGATCTTACCCTTAACCTTAAATTCAGCCTTAAACTTAGCCCTAACGTTCATCTTAAGCCTAAACCTACAGTTGATGACCTTCCTCATGCAATGTGGGATGGAAATTTGAGCAAGTAGCTGAACGTTTATCTGGCCTTGTTATTTTGGTTTTTTGAGTGGATTTGAGGCTCGGAAGTATTTTTACTAAAGATCACTACGCGTTTAAGTCTAACAATAGGTAACCTAACTCATGCAACGTTTTCAAAACATTCATTGAAAAGTTAAGCGCACAATTAGTATTGTTAATTTTGTTAGTTCAGTAGATTTGAGGCTCAGGATGTCATTCGTTAAAGAATGCTGCCTGTTTAATGCAGTATATTTAAGGAAAACAGACAAAATTCGAGTGAAATCGGAGGTTACCGAACATGCAAGAAATTTCAATGCTATTTAATATCACAGAGCAAAGTCCATATTTTTTCTGCATTAAGCTATAAAAGAATCTTAATACAAGCAATAAAGTAACTAAATATATCCCTTAGGCTATTGGAAAATTTAATCTTAAACTCACTGAAAATGAAGGTAAAGGCAACTTTGAGGAATCCCACTGTTTTTCAAAAACAAGCAAATAATTCAGCGCAGTAAATTAAATTTTGCAAATTTCTTACGTTTTTTGCCACAAAACTCAAGAATAAACTTGTTTGCCAGTATTTTTTTAATATGTTGACAACGCAGAGATTACAAGATACATATAGTTAGCCTTAAGGATTGATATGAATAACGGCTATTTTTAAATTGGAAGTATATAATAAGTCACTTTTTATGATATACATTCCGTTAATCGGTAAATTAGAAACGCAACGGACAAACTTTTACCAATTGTTTTTCAAAAATAATAGTATATATTCGGCCACCCTAATGGGTATTCAAAATCTTAGAATAGGATACTTAAGTAAAAAATAAAGCGTTATACATTTAAATATACAGACAATAGTGGGTTCTTTCCTATTCAGCAGAAAATTGATCACTTATTTTCAGGAAAGTCAAGAAACCGGTCAAAATTCCATTTTTACATCTTGATTCAACTTTTAATGAATTATGCAGACATTCGACAGTGAATTATTAACTTCAAGCACTTTTAAAAGAGGTACCTTATTATATAAAGTAACTTAATTGATCTTGGGCATATTAATTGCGAACTTTTGTTCTGGACGTTCATTTTTCTCTGCAATGAATTTTCATGTTTGGGCGGATCTACCAATATGACTTCAACGGCCATCTGCAAAAGAACGACGATCCAAAAACTCAACACTTCGTTAAATACTTTTATAAACTATCTTATTTTGAAGGTTTTGATGAACACATATGATAGAATCCAAATTTATGGCCAAGCACTTGCAAACACCGAAAATCAGTGAAATTTTCACCGGTATTTCAAGGTCGATCTGATATTTATTGTAATTCAATATTAAAAATACCAATAAAGAAATTTAGCGCATAGAATGTTTTCATAATATACACAAAATTGTATGTTTACGACTTCAGGTGATTATTCGATTTAAATTTATTAGTCGTAGTTACAGCGATTTATCACGTTTTGGATATGGGCCGTTTGTAAACAAATTTGGTATTTCTCCAAGAATAAGAATTACTTTTTCATATTTCCTTTAGATTTTACATTCCTATTGAGTTGTTGCTAGTATTTCAAAACCTTTGGACTTGCGTTTGCAAGGGATTATCACTCTTTCATAAATTTCAGTACTTTGCATTTGATGCGTCTCAAAGTGTATAAATGGAAGGAAAACAGGCAGAATTTAGGGTGACATCGGAGGTCGCTGGACATTTAAGCAATCTCCTACGCTATTAAATATCCCAGGGCAAAGGTCACAATTTTTGTGCATTGTGCTTTTAAAGAAAATTAACAAAGTATGAAATTTTTCAAATGAATCTCCTCTAGGACCGTAAATGTTGGTCTTAATTCAGTGGAAATCCTGTGAAAGCAGCTGTAAAGAATCACACCGGTTTCCAAAAAACAAGCAAAGAATTCACCTTTAAAACTTATTTTGTGCAAATTGCTGATGTATTTTGTCAAAAAACGCAGAAAAAACTGTTTTACAGTATGTTTGCTTTACTACAGCGAAAATAGAGACCGTTAACAAAATACGTACAAGATACTGTTGAGATAGACTACAGAAACATCTATGTTATATTCGAATTATGCGCCAAAATACTTTCCTTTAATTCAGAATTAAGACTGGCAATGGACAGAAGATAAGCAATTTTCACAAAAATAAATATATATATATATGTATATATATTCAGTACTCTGTTGTGCATTTGTAATCATAGAACGGGGCATTTACGTAAAATAATGTAGCAAAAAACGCTTAATATAAAATCAAAAGTGAGTTATTTCATCTTCAGCTACTAGACCGATAAAACTTCTAAATGTTCACCTTAACTTAATTTTGAAAAGGTAAAGTTTTGCATAAATTTGTCAGAAAAATATTTAATAAACGTGATCTTTAAAGACGTATTCTGTTATAAAACGTTTTAATTGCTCCTAGGAATAATAGTTATCGATTTTTGTTGTGGATGTTCATTTTTCTCGGCAATGAGTTTTCCTGTTTGACGCAAACGGCCATCTCCATTAGAAGGGATATTCAAAAGCTCACTATGTTTGTAGTTTCTTTTAAGATCGACCTTATTTTGGGCTTTTTATAAACGGATAAAACAGGATCTAAATTTATTGCCAATCGATTGAAAACAGTGAAAATCGTGAAATATTCACCGGTAGTTCAAGGATGAGACTAGCTTAATGCAATGCCAGAAACACGTTTTAATAAATTTGACGAAAGGATAGTTCTCGCAATATACCCAAAACGCTATGTTTACGCTATCACATGATAATTATATTTATATTTTTTTATCACATTAACAACGATTTTTCCCCGTTATCATAATTTGACCGTTTGTTAAAAAAGTTGATATTTCTCAAAAAAATATATCTTTTCACAAACATTTTGTTTTAAATTCACTTAGGTTTGTTCATTTGTATTTAAAAGCTTCGGTACATGCGTTGATGCTGGTTTGCGATTTCGGCATTTTGCATGATTTATGTTCTCTACTGTAATTTCCCTGAAATTGGGCGTAAATCCACATGCATTGTGGATGGTTCCATTTGCTATGCTTATTTTAGAGTTCACCTTAGTTCAGTCTTATAAGTAACTTCGCTGTTCTATCTCATTATTTATAAGTCCCTTATTTTGAGTTTCAGAGAAAGCCCAAAAGACCAATTCGGAGTTAATCTAACATGACCACCTCAGAAATATTTCTAAAGACAAAAACCTTTGTCTTATTCCTGGGTGTGGTTGCTTTTCCATTCCTAATTTGAATGTGACAAATTCATGGCTAAAGTAAAAAGTCAGTGCAGGATATAACATTAGAGGAAAAATTCTGATTGATACCGCCCCCTAACATTTTATGCAAGGAAAGTAAATGGCTTATATGGATAGGCGAAGTTGATGTCACTGATGCAGACTAATAAATCACATGGTTGAGTAAATCCGGCATAATTTTGACGAAAAAGCTAAAAACATCCGAAGTCCACCTCAAAGTACTCCACACATTGCAAAGATTGAGGGGAACAGCAGATAGTAAATTGGATGTCAACTTGCTGTGGGGGACAAGTGACAATTCAACTTATAAAATTTAGGTGTTATTTATTGCCTCCAAATAGAAGAAATGCAAATGAAGAGAAATGGTTGAACTGCTCAAAATTTCAGTAAATTTCAAGCAGGCTCTGGGAAACTTGAAGCCTCCTTCTGGGCTGAAATTCATATTCAGGGAAATAAAGTTGACAAATTTCGTACGGTACATTTTTAACGAATCCATTTTGTGAAATCGTAAGGGGTTTTAATTTGTCAACTGACCGGGTTATTTTCCTCAACAATGACCCTGTAATCTATGAAACTGTTAAAACAGTATTTACGGGCTGCAGATGATCAGTCCCAGTATGATATTTATGTAAAGGCGTGGCACATTGAGGGATTATTTTAATTAATTTTGGACAATTAGGGGTTTGACAGATTATAATAATTCATTGAACCTAATTAGGAAAAATACGACGGGCTCACTGGGATTCCGAAGCGTGATTAAACTCACGGCTCCCGGTGGAGCCTTGTAACTCAAATGGCTAATGCGTTGACTGTAACAATTTTGAACATTTTTTGTTTTGTTTTTGTGCTTTAATATTTGGTATCAAAGAGGTAGACACGCGTTATGATCAGTGGCCTTTAAAATGGCAATCGGAGCAATTCTATTATCTGCGCGATACTGTTAGAATTATGGTAAGATTTTTGGGAATTCTTCCAAGAAAATAAAATAAATAACTTGGAGAACCGGACACAATTGAAAAACCGATAGCTGGAACAAGTAAACGAAGGTTCAAAGAAAATGTACTGATAGAGGAAGACCGCAGGTGTCAACCGTAGTAAATATATTTTGGTATTTATGAAACTCCAAGATTATTGCTAACCGCATTTCCCTAGAAACCTCGATGGATGCCAGTGATATATTTTTTCGGCGAAAAATGTTTTACTCGGTGGCATTCTCTTTGGGACAGAAAACTAACTCATATAAAATTCGGTGAATGAAGAGCACAGGTGAAATATCAGTGTAGCTTCAAAGAAAATAAGAGCTTTTTAGCTCACAATGAAAAGTAGCCCGAGGCAGATGTCATCATTTTTCCGGAACCAGTGGAGTTAAGGTTTCATTATACATTGCGGTGCCAGTATTTGGATTCTGTTGGAAAAAGGAATAAGTCTAATTGCTAGACTTATGTTGATTAAACATTTTTAAGAATGAGCTCACTCAGAAGTCAAGCTTTGAAGCACTTGTTCTTTAGCGGAGTCTTTAAGTGGACCTAAATAAGACGGAGAAAGCAACCAAAGATTATTGGTCCATGAGTAGGAAGACCAAAATCTTGGTTCAATATACGCATGCCAAGGGCTCCTATTTAACCTCCAAGGAAAAAACCAAAACTTGTTTTGAAAATTGACGCACCCTACAATTGCTTGATTCTGAGCTTTTACCCCAACTGTGTCAGGAAATGCCGCTGATTAACAGATGCAAAAATCTTAATCCGATCGACCCACTGCAACAGTTTAACGCCGTTTGATGCAGTTTAAGCACATATTGCATTCACGGAAACCTCCGTAGTTGTCTACAAAATAGGTTGTATTAATGGGGACTGCAAATACGTTAGGCAAACCGAGTGGAAATTGCAGATCCACTTACAGGAACACAAATGGGAAACTGGGAGTGTAGACTCAAACTCTCAACTCGCGATGCAGGTTAGAGAAACTGGCCTTACTTTTGATCAGCAAACATTTTGACCCTTCTGCAGCTAACAAAGTCCGACGTCATTACAGGACTAGATGACCACACAAAATGTAAGAAAGCCGCGCAGACACAACCTGATGATGAACTCATTCGACTAAGAAGAAGAGCAGCCAGACTGAACAACTCCGCCATTGGTCCAACTCCCCCCCCCCCCCCCATCGATGTGGTGGCCCACAGTGCACGCAACTAAATTGCCCGCCAGACATCCTCCAAGCCCGACACAGAGAACGAAAAATCGATCAGCTCAAGGCCAACATGCAGGGCACGTCCGACCACTTCCAATTCTGTTCTTTTAAGTCCATTTATTGCTTTGCCTGTGCTGAGCCGACCAAGCTCTCGGAAACCTTAGCAATTCAATCAAACTGTTCCAGTGAGCCCGTCTTATTTTCTAGAATTATCAGCCCAGATCGTTCAACTTCGCCAGTCTAAGAAATCTTTACTCAACACTTTGCTGCGGTGAATAGAACCAAGGAGCGCACTGTACATACCTTTGACCGCAAGTTGCGATCGGAGGTACATTCTGTGGTTATCGTGCTACTAAATATATATATATATGTGTGTGTGTGTGTGTACATATTTATAGTTTACCGCATCACTCCTGAGGAGCGGCTGCTGAATATTGCCAGGTCTCAGTAACTTAAGCAATGTCTAGAGTGTAAGCGAACCTCAGGGGCAAAGTCGAATCACCTTTATAAAAGTTAACCTGCTATTTGGAAGAGGAATTGTGAGAAACCGTGTTTTTCGTCTTCAACAGGAGGAATCTATTTCATCAAGTACTCGGTAGCCCACAGAAAATAAGGATTGAGCGGTTTTGCCCAACCACATGAAGCGTGGTGTGCAGAAAACCACGGGCATTGGATGCTGTAAAGCAAAAGTTGTAAGAAAAGGAAGAAAACCTTAAAGAGTAAGTTGGATTTCACAAACTGCTAGATACGATTGCGCAATGAGGTCATAATAAAAAAGGGCATAGTGCCTCGGCCTGGGTACATTGTTCAATCGAGCCTGGTTGGCAGGAAAATAAAAAACTAAAAATATGATCACAATTAGTGGACTGCTATCAATGAAGCATGTTTGAGGTGTAGTGGCAGGCCTGGGTGCCGCTTCCTGTAGCACCAGCTACCGTGCCCTCTCCTGCCTCCAGTCTTTTTGACTTTTTCATCACACCGGGAAGAAGTGTGTGATGAGGAGCGAGTGCGGTAGGTGCATGGCAAGCCTACTATCAATATAAACTAAATCGTGCGTAAATCACCGTCCCTACCCCCACCATGCTGTGGGGCACACGGTGGAAATCGCCAAAACTACGACGGTCGACCTGTTATAAAGTATGCCTAATGGGTGTTAACAGGGAAATGTCATGAGCGATTGGCTGTGTATAATTGCTTCTGTTTAAGGCGTGTGAGCAAGCACAATGTATGGACATGGGAATATGCAGCCAAGTGTTACAGCTTACTTTCCGCTAAATTCCAGGAGGTTGAGGTTTAGGCGTGGGGTCAGGTTTAGGTTTAGGTTTACTTTTCAGCATAGGGTCAGGGCTAGGTTTAGAGTAAAGGTTAAGGTCCATGTTAGCGTTGGGGTTAAAGTTAGGGCAAGAGAATAGTTACCCCTTAAATGTAACTCAAGGCCTCTTATAGTACGTCAGCTGTCCATATTTTATGCCCGACAGGTTAGGCGATCAAATGGACACGGTCGAAGAGGAAGAACTAAGCAAGTAACACTTTAGGACTACAAACATTTCATTGATGTTCTAGAGCTAGAGACACAATTTGAAGACTTTTGGACATTACAAGACTTAAGGCTGTTGAGAAGGACACCAGGTATGTACAGAATAGGCGGAGGCAAATTTCTTTGTAAGGAGTCGAGTCGAGGTCCGTAGAAGCTAACCTAAATTACGCAATTTTGAGGACGTATTTGAATCAGAGTTGTCCTCATTCGTCAAAACAGCAAAATGTTAAAGCTCGATACGTGCATTGCAAAACTTCATAAGCCCAAAAGTTTTTTTGCACTTGTATAAAAGAATGAAGAACAGCGTTATTTACGAAAAACGTTCCAACGGCCTCCTTTTTTCAAGAGGACAAAGTAAACTTCAAGCAACTAAGATGGAATGGCCAACATGAGCTCATAACGGCCAAACAAATGCAGCCGTATCTTTTCTGCAATAGTAAGTAAAAAAGGATATTTTCGCAATTTTTCTGATTTTCACCTACGATAGAATATTAATTTAGTCCAGAAAGAAAGTTTGTCTTCTGCTTGATTTGTTCCGCCCCTCATTCTGTCTGCAATTCATATGCTGAAGACTGTTGGTTGGGAAGAGTGGCCAAGTTTCGACTCGCATAGCAGTCAATTTGCATAACATCAAAGTGGGAAAAAAGAGTGCCGAAAAAGAGAATTTCGTTGCTGGTCGATGCTGCTGTGTCTGCGCATGCAGTCATTTTAAGTTAGACAACGTTTATTCGCTTCCGTGAGCAATTAATTTGTGTTTAGAACTTTAAAAAGGTTAAACCTAGTCAAATAAAAGCCACTAGTACTAAATTTAGGCTCAGCACTATGGCATTGGACATCAATTACGTGTACTGAATAAATGTTGTTTTACATTCGACTGAAAGGTTAGCTTGAATGCTCTAAATGCGCTTTTTTAAATTAGAAATATCTGCTCCTTTTAGATCCGTAGACCAAACTTTAGGTAGAAAAAGCAGCATTATGTAGGCCGAAAATGCCCTTTAAGTAGTCTTGTGGCATTATGCAGATCAAAATGCGACAAAAACGTTTACTTAGGAGAAGATGTGATATTTCAGGCTGGACCTGAGTACCGGGATGTTTCCCAAAATGACGAAAGTATGTTTAAGGGAAATTCCAGATAACCGTGGTTTTAATATACCCATGTTACTAAATTCTGACTGAGCTACATGACCTCGAAATACCTAGTTGCTGATTATTTGAGAGAGGTGACTAATTATGGCTATTGACTAGTCTTAAGGTCTCTGATTAGAATTTTCGCAATTTGCCGTTTAAAAGTCATCTTCCTGCAAATGGTTTTGCCGTCTACGTTTATGAGATTTCTCTGTCAGCATTCATCCCTGGTGCCTCGGTATTGTGGATTGATGTCTTAGACCTATATTGAAGTTCAGCAGTTCTGTTGTCTTATAGCTATCCGAGACTCTTTCTGGTGTAATTAAAAGCAGTAAAATTGCATGTCAGATCGCCCTACAGCTTCTTTTCAGATCTCATTCCCTACAACGTTGGCCTTCAAAGTACATTTGGATCGGGAATTAAAGCTCCATCAGGATATGCTGTATTTAGGTGAAACCCTTCTTTTTGGACGTCTGGTAAGATAATCCGCTCGCGTGTGCTCCCAATTCTTAATATTTGACTTTGTACTGCCAACGAAAGTTTTAAGTAGGATCCTCGACAAAAAAAACAATAAACACAGATTCCAATCTTAAACTATTTTTGGAACAGAAAAGCCAAGAATATTAAGAGAATCGCTTTATTGTTTTGTTATTTCTAATATATGTGATCATTTGTTATCACATATATTGCTGATCCTTGTACCCGAATTCAATGCTTATGCTCTCGCTTATTCCTAAAAATTTTTAAATTGTAGTGCATTTAATGTGTTCCGAGGAAAGTTTGCATTTGTCCTTTTTGCTGTCAAAGATAACAAAATATGCAAATTGTTCTGTACCGTTCTTAGCAGGCAAGTGGTCTCATTGGTCTGTTTCAGTCAATTTTACTAAACATAATCTTTAAATATGAATAACTGCGTAATATAGTGTAAACAGGCAAAACACAGATTCCTGCAAAAATATATATAAGGACAGAGAGTGCTGCAAATCCTTTTCGAAAACCATGTTCCTTTGTGCAGGCGCAAAGTTTTGCGACAGATCGACACTTTTTCCCGTAAGGCTTACACAGATGATCGGACATCTACAATACTTACTTGTATAAATTAACTTATACGCATATAGTTCCGTTTTAGTAGATAAGGTTATCTCAATTATTTAATCTTACTCAGTTTAAAGATTATTTAGCGATTTTTTTTTCCATGTTCCATTATTTTTAGTGTCCTCTGTGTCACTAGTCAGGCTGAGTAGACTTCTGTGCCATCACGCGTACACCTGAAGGGCACGTGCGAGGTAGTCTTGGTCAGACAGTAAAACACTGCCACATTACGCTTACTTACTGTCCATATATCCACTACATGCAACAGAAGGGTGTGCAGATCGAGATGCTGTTCGCTTCTTCCTGCCTGTATGCTTGCATATGCGTGTCTTTGGTACAATAAAGCTGACCTCGCTGACCGAGTATGTATGCAAAAAGGAGCAGGACAAATTATTCAGTGCACGATGTGTGGGCAGATCAAGAAGAGATTTCTCTGTCACATGAAGGACACCAGCAACCTATCCCGCCTTCTTTTGTCCTCCTCCTTGTCGCACCTCTGTACTCGAAGGCAAATTTACATTTCCAGTCAATCAAGTGACGTATGTGACTGACTTGTAGTAGATCTGTTCCTGGTCGACACCTCATTTCCTTCGAAAGGCATGTGGTGGTAGGATCTTACTAGGGCTTGTATGTCTGGCTATTTTGTACGCTATTTTCCCTGTTTTTTTAGGACTTTATCATATCCCTGATGTGATTTTAATTAAATTTCAGCTGGATTTTAAATAGTGAATTGATTTATTTCCTTTAAAGTCCGTAAAAAATCAGATCTACGCAAAGTTTTGTTTTCTGGCCACTATAGGCAATGACTGCCTCGTACATCTCCGAAAGGTTTGAGGCATGAGAGTTTTGCTCACAAGTAATGTCTTGCGAAATTTAACAAAATGTTTTTCATTCTTTGCATTCTACCTAAGTAATCCCATTTATAGAAAAGTGCAGACGGATACAAAATCCTGCCTTGAAACACACGAGTATTGACACCTCATACCAGTATGTTTCAAAGCAAGATTTTAAGCAAGAGAAAAGAGCACATTGTTCTATAATTCCAAATAAACAACAAAAATATTGTTCATTTGCTCGTAAAGTAGAAACTTCTAAGTCATGACTAAAGTACTGAGCTCAACACGAGTTTTGCGAATTCTCACCTCCCTGATTAAACAGGATTTAAAGACAACTGTTATTCTTTCTGCAATCTCTACTACAATGCATGACCGACTTTGAAGTAGACGGCTGTTTAAATTAAATGCAATAATCACAGTCTAGTATGCTAGCTATATTAGGCCTCATGTTGAAAACATTCAGAAATGGACGTTAAAAATGCATGTGCTAGTATTTCGCACTACATTATCCGTTGGAAATCAGCTAATCTATAATGTCGGAAGGGTCGTAGAAACTTTGAGGTTATTAATTAACCTTGATGTTTGATAAGAATATTTCGGGCTAGATTAAAAGGCACTACGTGGTCAAATTCGTACGACTTGGCGCTATTTCGAAAATAGTATTGACTGTAAAGACATTGCATAGAAGACGATTTAAAGGCATTTGTAGAAAAACTAGCTGCATGTGGTTCAGTTTCATTCGCAACAGATTTATAGTCAGCCCCGGGTTGGGGACGACAGCTACCCACAAATAGCCGGAATCCAAGAATGACTGAGATCCCACTAACAATGTTTACTACTGCCTAGGTTAATGTTCAATCTCCAACCAAACCTTAAAATACCATCGTAAAACACTTTATTAATTTACTAATCATCTTTCATTAGTACCTTTAAAAGAAACGTGGCTTGAAGCTACGCATGAACTCACCTAAGAACGTTACTTTGATTAAGGAAAAATTGATCAAGTGCCTTTTATAGTTAGGCACGCATAGTGAATATCAATATTTGAAAAGTAAGACATTCTTTTTATCATAAAAGTATTTATTTACAAAATAAGTTCAGATAATTCGAATATATTTCCCACATGAACTGGGAACAACAATCCGCAAATTATTAACCATGAATAAATGGATCACCTTCAATCGTATAACTCTTGGTTGCCCAGCTGATTGTTTTCATGCATAAAATATTTGATGCGTTAAATGCACAGGGTAGGTTTTTCCTTCTTCGCTTGTGTCTTGAGTAACTTTTTGTCGTTTCGGTGTTTACTGAAAGGATAAATTTACTTTTTCGCAATCGTAGGTTTAATTTGAGTATATGGCTATTGAAAGCAGAAAGGGCGTTACTTTCGCCGGAGTTGAAGTGTGAATTACGTTTGACTCCCTGGTCATCCTTGTTCTCAACATGTCGTAATTTCAAAAACACTCTTGATAGGAACGTATGTCTCTGCATCGGATGGCAGGTATACTTTGCATACAAGCAAACACCGAAAAAGCCATATTCAAACTCTGTGCTACATAAGTGCATATTTCGTCAGCGTGCCAGCACAGTACTGTACTCCAAACCTACTTAAGACAAAATTAGCAAGTTTCCTGGCATCTCTATTTATCACCCACCATCGGACATGTTGGAATCAAAAGGGTGAATATTCATCCCTCGATTAAACCGTATTTTCAAACTTCATTTTATTATTGGCCTTTGTTTAATTAAACTGTACTGTAGACAGTAATTTCAGGCTCTACGGCAAGTAACACTACATTAAGTCTTTAAAAAGTCATGCCTTTGTCCATCTAAAAAGGTTCTATCAATGAGCATGTAACATGAAAGTTATTATTTCGAAAAAACAAAATATCTAAACGATAAATATAAGTGATTATTGCTCTGATTTGCGCTTTACTAGAAACGGTGGTTTCTATGAGTTATACTTGTAAAAACATGCATTTGTCTCAGGTACTTATCGAACTTTTCCGTGCTTTCATTTATCTGCATCTCGAAAAAATGATACTTTTTTAAACTACCAGCGGCGAAGAATGTTTATGGAGAACCAATTTTTAAAACCTTTTTTATTTTAATTCGTTTGTTTTTAATGAATACGAGCAGCTCATGATGTTGAGGTGATAATAAGCAAGTCGGAAAAAAATCAAAAATTCATTTGTTTATGTAGAAGCTAAAAGCAGAAAAAATACTGATAAAAAATATGCTGACTAGAATGGTTGTTTTTTTCCTATTGCGCAGTGTAGACTGACTGCAGCGTACAGTCTCAAGAATAAATTGATTGGATTATAAGAGAGATGACTGGTTAAAATGGAGAAATTGCGCAATCTTGTTGTGTTTCTAAAAATTGTAATCACTGGCTGGTGATGCCTGGAAGTGCTCATCTCTGTTCACCCAACATCATAATTCGGTCATCCCAACCAGCCTCAGTCAGCATAACCTGGGCACTCTCTTGAGATCAGCGTTGTCTGAAATCATTTGAAGTATGATGTGCCACTGGCAACAAATTTTATTTATATTTGGGTCAGGGTCTCGAATCTCAAATGGGCAGAACTTTAGCTGCGCAGAAGCCTTGCTCTTGCGGTTGTATGCTCAAGGCTTAACGAGGCAACCGAGTTTTTCACAACTTGCTCAGATTAATTATGCAATTATACCAAAAACGTTTATTAAAGGCCTTATTAATTTGAGGCAAAATTTCAGGGGCTAAGATAGTCAAGTAGAATCTTAAACAATGTCCGTCTAAGTTGTAGCTATATTAACATCATCCACATGGCTTTCACAGGGCTGAATTTAGCAATAAATGACTTTCGACCTAAATGCATTTCTTCTGGCCTATCCATTACTCAACAGAGATATCAGAGTGCTGTTGATACAACAATATATAATTGGGAAAAATCATTACATTTTTTCACACCAGCCCAAATGTACAACGGGACGAGTGAGTCCTGTAAATGATCGATGCGTGCCTATCTACCATTGTCAATGTTCCCGATCAAAACCCGCTAGACAACAAGCCCGTGGCTCACTGATTAGAGTGTTGGACTTCTGATCAACAGGTAGCGAGTGTGATCCTCGGGTGGAGCACCACCTAGGTTGGGGTATGACTGGCTGACGATGTCTGGTGAGCCAGAAATGGCCATTCCAGTCTCCCTTGTCCCTGTCAGAAATGTCACTCTGCATATATTTGCTGGGGAGGGAGCAACAGGCAAGATGCTGACAGCTGTTTAACGGTTGTTTCCAGTCATCATTACGCCATAGGCCTTATGCAGTGAGGTATATATAGAACTCAACTAACCCTCAATGGTGTTGTTGGGATCTTGCTCGATCCCATTCTGTCCGCCCGCCGGCTTGCTACTGGTGATACCGAACGTTGTGTCATCAAACACATGTTGCATATAATGCATTGGTATGTTACTGAGGGTGCAACAGGCAGGACGCAGACAGCTGTTGTACGTTTGTTACTGATCACCAGTGCGCCATATGCCTATGCCATATGTGGCATGTTTTCTATGGCACAACGTTCTTTATTTCCAGTAGCAAGCTGGCGAGTGAACAGAATGAGATCGAGTAAGATCCTAACCAGACCAGTGAGGGTAATACGCTTGACCTTCAGATATATATATATGCTTTATTACTTTGCCCCTCCGTGAGGCTTACTTGCAGTCTTTGAGCTCAGATGGTTTTGGAATCGTATTAGCGTCCACGATCGACCATATGCTACCCCTACTGCAACTTGTTTCTTACTTGCATGCCAATTTTCTACAAATCTGCCGCCCTTTTTGTATTTGCTTTGTAAACACTTTCACTAAGGTATTCCCGAGTGATTGTATTATCTGTGCAAGCATGTGAAATAAGTACCTCCAACGGAATAGCCAGCTCCGGGAACTGATGTCCTTTTCCATCTCCTCATCAACAACCCCTGCCCTTCTAACAAAAGTGCAGTCTTAACATCTGCTTGGATGTTTTCAGTCTCTCTCACGTGAACGTCTTCCGCATCTACCGCACTTAATAGAAAATTCCGATCAGGAAATCACTCCCCCGCTGTCGAACGGCAAATCAGCACTCAAACGGAGCAGGGTGAGCTCCTTCCGATTTCTGGGTTTATTCTTGCAAGATTAAGGGCCACAAGTAAAACTGAGTAAGTAAAGCGCATTGGAGTTGGTTTTGCCCTTGGGAGTTTTGGGACTGACCTTTCAGTGTCTTGCTGGTTAAACTCGATCTCAATATTTTTTTATTTCAGAAGTAGTCTTTATTGTTTCAGGCATGTCCGTACAACCGTGGGTATCAAAACTCAACAATCTTAGAAATGTTTCGGCGGTAGAGGAGTGAGTAGGCGGTGGTTTTCAGTAAATAACGTGCATTCATTAACGAAACTCAGGGCAGGCAGGTTTCCACTTATGTCGAGTTTTACTTCATAAATAACAGGTCATACAGGGCTTTATAACGTTCGGAATGCGAAACGTTTCCTGACGGGTAATAGGTCAGTGGATGGAAAATTTTAATGGTGAATATGAAGCTAGTTTTATTAAGGTCCGTGCTCTGTATTCGATAATGAAAGGAAAAATATCGGTCTAACTTAAATGAGCCTGCCTTAATCACGCATCGGATGACTAACAAGAAGAGGAAGTGACCGATGTGTAAGACACATTAGTCACTTTAGGCCTAAAGAACGTATTTTAAATGCTAATTTTAAAACATGGGAGAGATTACAGTCCAGCATGAGCTACGAGACTCGATGCTTGCATAACAAATAATGGAAGCTAATATTGTGCGTCCTTTTACGAACAGAGTGCTGGCTGTAGCACTTCAACAAAATTAAGTATTAATTTTGAAATTTCGTTATAAATCCAGGTTTGAGGCTCGATCAGCCTTCCGTTAATGACAGTTTTGCATATTCGTTAAACTGCTGAGCTTTTTGGATTACGACTCTGCCTCCGACCGTCAGGATAAACTAACTTATTCCTCAAGCATCGTAGTACTTTTTGCCATCTTATGTTAAAAATTACTGAAAATTATTTATTCCACCTACCTACAAACTTGAGTCGTAAGATATGCAAAGAATTTCCATGAAGCCAATCGTCTCATAATGACTGTGAAATATCGGTGCATTCAAATTTTTCCCTTCGAAAAAACCTCATCTTTTCGACAGGAGAGCCAGAGGGGATGATTGGTGGCTATTTTTATATTATCAGGCGTGACTCCGAACACATTACTGGCAAATGAGACATATCTGGGTTCAAAATTTGGTTCGATGTGGGAATTCATTCATTAATTTATTTGTTCCTTCCTCTTGGTAAGTAATATCAGGTATTGATAAGTTCACAGGACAGAAGTGTTTACCTAATTAACCTATGCTTATCGGCTGATAGTTCAACACCAGGTGAGTGAGCAGCATGGACAACTATAGGTAGGGCAATTTTCGCTTTCGAATCTTGTTTTCTGAGTTTGAAACTTACCTTTTACGAGAGAGACAACACCACTGAGGCGCATTATTTTATGTTGTTAAAGTTTAGTCGCTTAAAAGTGGATATGCGAATACTATTGCGCAAATCCTATAACATATATCTAGACCATAGAATCCCGATGATTACTTGGTCAGTTTTTCATTTCCATGTTAACTCAACCATTTTATTAGTTAAGAATAAGGTAATAAAAGCGTTTACGACAACGGAAAATATTTATGTCTACCTCTTATATCAGTAAACGTCCTATACTCCACAAATGGAAAATATGTGAACCGATGACTTTCTCCATACTTCCAGTATAATGAGGATAAGCAACAGGGTCGCACTCTAAAGAATGGAATGGAACCACCACACTAGGAATTTATTCAATGCATCGGGCCTATGAGTGAGTAACCGGAAGTGATATGTGGTGTTCAACTGTTAAAGCCTCAAACTCAGGGCTCAGCTGAACTTGATTCAAACCTCGAAGCTTCACTGCAGGATACTGTGTAATTAAACTCAAAGCTCCCGGTTGGGGCCTCGTAACTCCGTTGGCTAGAGCGTTGGCTATACTACAGCCTTCTCCTTACCGGTGATGGTTCGAATCCCACCGAGGTCGGCAAGTTTTTCACAAGTGGATCAAATTAATACTAAGATATGACTGGCTAATGGCAGTCAATGGGCCAAAAGGACATTTTAGTCTCGCCTTCTCTTCGTAAAAACCCACAGTTAACACGCCTTTAAGACTGGGCCGGTTTTATGACTTTCATTTGTATTGACACTGCCGCATGTCCGCTAAAACTAACTTCTCAACAAAGACCACAAATAAAAATGTAGACATTTTACAAAATTCAATAATGCCCAATAAGGAAATGGGCTTTGAATTATTTTCAGTAACAACTGATAAACCGAATACAAATAAATATGTGATACCCGATTTTACAAGCCAACATCTGGAATACCTAGGTACCTCGTTCTATCAGATGAATTACAAGGCCAATTCAAAATCGGATATCCTTCGAGAATAAGATGATCGATCTTTAAAAACTGAATGGGTTTGCTTGTGATCTATTGGCCTTAACTTCAGATATCGTTTTCTCTCTTTAGAGTAGTAGGGGTCTTAAACTATGCTCTTTTTTCAAATATTTATTTTCCGCTAATAAATACCTTTTCTTACTTGTACAAAGACGCTAATGCCTCGTCAAAATTTTGTTGCACAGTACCATCATTGTCACTAAAATCTATGCCTGGTGCGTTAGAGAAACCGAGCTCTTGAGTTTACTCTCCTGTAGATTTGGACGGTCCTATTTCATTCGTAGCGTCTTATTTCTCCTGCAACTTAGCAGTGAAGATTTTATCTCCTTCTCTACATGAGGTCTCTTTTATACGCCACATCTATTGGTCAGTCTGGTCGTATTTGAAACAGAGCAACGCTTTATGCCTCCTATGAGTGGGCTAATATCATCTTCATTATCTTAATCCCTAGCTTCCGTTAAAAAAACTATCTGGAACCCTGTTCTTAAACACTCGTCGGCTCCTATGTGTTTAAAGCACTTCTTTTGACATCCGTCATGCGGTGATATCTGTCTCAGGTTTTAAATGCATGTTTAGAGCAATTTCTGAACTTTTCATTTGACTCCACCGTTACTTATTTTTTGTAAACATTAAAAACTGCTCCTTTTATTCTGATTAAAAGTTGACATCATAATTTCATACAGCCATTAAAAACTTACTTACAAATTTTTCATCTACTTTGTAAATAGTTTTAATTGCATTGAGCTGAGCGCTTCGCCGCAATTGAGACCTTCTCCTTAAAAGCAAGTATTGAGGTACATTTTCTAGGACTTTAATTATCTTGAGCAAATTTATCTTGACTCTTTCAACACAGCGTATTTAGCACTATATAATAGTAGGTTTCGTTGGGGAAAGCAACTTCGAAAAAAGTGTCGCCTTTTTCCCGACCCATCATCTGCACACCGAGATTCTACGATTTGACCATTCAGTTGGATGGCAAGAAAGTAATTTTTGCATGCCTGGTAATCGGCAAAACTTAGTGGATATTTAACACAGTTTCCGATAAAACATTTTTTCACTTAATTAAGTGTTAAGATGGAATTCCGATTATTGTCCAATTTTCTGGCGTTATGCGTCTCCAAGGTAGTAAACTGAAGTAAATTTGATCCCATTAGGTAGAGCAGATGGCATCATCAGTCAAGAGTACTTTACAGGCTAGTAAAAAAGGTATTCGTGGCTTGCAATAGTTTGAATTTACGTAGTTCTGAATAAAGTATTTTTCCAAGTCATTGCTTTCGGAAGCTAATGAGCCATTCCTTTTGTGGGCCGTTTAGGCTGAAGTAATAAGTCAATGTCCTATGCAGAAAATGAACTTGATGTTCTTCGCGGAGATTTGAGCTGCCCTTCTCCCGCGTTTGGCAAGCTACCGCATAGAAAACACGAAACAGAAACAGTTTGCCACTTCGCTGACTCTTGCACAACTCCCCATGAACGGTAGCAACTTTCCAGTAGACTGGGCTACAAGTCGACTGCGGGCAAGAGAAGAACCCCTGAGTTACCACCAGCCCAGCTGCCTGCTCGGTGCCTCTCCTCGAGGCCTACAGCCGTTAAAAACTACTTACACATTTGTCATCCACCGTGTAAATAGCTTTGATTGCATTGAACTGAGCGCTTCGCCGTAAATGAGACCTTTGTCTTAAAATCAAGTATTGATAGTGATTTGTGTCTGTTGCTGTCACTTGGTTTTCTGAAACCTTAGTCTGTTTAAGTAATTAAGCGTCTGAGCTCTCTGAACATTCATATTCATATATTCACTAATCAAAATACTTCGGTTATATTAACTCATAGTTTGCTTGCTATATATCGTTCTCGGTGTGCGTGTATAATGGCACCTACCTTAGCAAATGACGATACAGTTAAGTGCAATTGGATGAATTCTGATAAGGGTTTGGGACTAAAATCAATATTTACGCTTCTCCTATCACTTTGCATTGTGGCTAATTAACTCAACGTAAGAGCGTTTACTTGTTCACCTTCGCTAGCTCGGTCACGATTATTACTTAGTCTGCTGTCTCTGACTCCGCAAATTATCGGCTGGAATGGTAAAATTGAGGTGCGCTTTCCTTAGTCCCTTAAAAGTCTCTGGTAAAACTTTTTGGATTAACCACAGCTTCGGTCATCGCTCGCAAACGCAAGCACACACCGACCGCTACTGTGTATTGTCGACTGCAGACCGGAAGAACTTACTTGGTCTCACAGGCCAGAAACCCTTTGATACGTAATAAAACATTCAGTGAGCAGAACCATGTGATGCGCACGTAGGTGTACAGCCAGCAACAAGTAATCGAACCTCTGCATGCACACGCACACATGTGCAGGAAATAAAACTGGTAAGCTACCGCATAGGAAACACGAAAAAGAAACAGTGCCACTTCGCTGACTCTTGCAAAACTCCTCATGAATGGAAGTAACTTTCCACTAGACTGGACTGCAAGTCGACTGCGGGCAAGAGAAGAACTCCCCGAGTTACTACCAGCCCAGCTGTCTGCTCGGTGCCTCTCCTCGAGGCCTACGACACTCAAACGAGGTTCGTCAGAAACGAGTTGTTTCAGTTCAATGCATTGACTGCAGAAGGCATTCTACCGGCTATAGTAATGTCAGCAGAGTGGCAGATTATCAGCCGCTATCCGCCGTCTTCTCCTCATCCACCTCGACCCGAAGCCTCAATCCCTACCAGAACGTGCCCCTTCCACGACGGTAAGTTCAGTGGTCCTCGCGGGGTTGACGGTGTCAGTCGCAAGTCGAGTTGTTGATGAACGCGCAGAATATTGACCTCACTGTGCTGCCGGGCTATCTGAATGATTAATGTTTAGCCTCCGTCGACAAGATATTTGCTTTGTGCTGACCAAATTGAAGAGAATGAAGAGAAGGGGACGAGGTGGAAAGTATTGAGGTTGACTCATGACTCAACTTAGTTTTTGTGATCTTCGACAGACGTCAAGGTCTTATATTACAAGTGCGGCCACCTGAGTATGACCAAGATGATTATCGAATGGACTAATTTTATTGCATGCATTACTTCCACTTTGCATAACCCTTGTTGAGTCATTTTCGAGCCATAAAGCGTGATGAACTGCGAGGGTAATTACCTAAACGTTAAATGTATTGGCCGAAGCTTATTTCAGCCTTTCTTCACATATTTTTGCCTTGCAGGTGTTTTCCAGTGTCTACAATCGCCTATTCCGATATCGCCGACAACATGGTAATTTTCACTGGCGTAAATTTTTGATGTGCATTTTCTAGGACTTTTAATTCGCTTTAGCAAATCTTTCCCGACTCTTTCAACACGGCGTATTTAGTACTATACAATACTTAGTTTTGTTGGGGGAAGAAACTTTGAAAAAAGTATCGCCTTTTTCCCGACCCATCATCTGCACACCTAGATTCTACGATTTGACCATTCAGTTGGATGACATGAAATTAATTTTTGCATGCCTGGTAATCAGAAAAACTTTGTGGATAGTTAACACAGTTTTCGATAAAACATTGTTTTCACCTAATTAAGTGTTGAGACGGACTTCCGCTTATTGTCGGATTTTCTGGCGTTATGCGTCTCCAAGGTAGTAAACTGAAGTAAATTTGATCCTATTAGGTAGAGCAGATGGCATCATCAGTCTAGAGTACTTTACAGGCCAAGAACAAAGGTCTTCGTGGCTTCGCAATCGTTCGAAGTTACGTGGTTCTGAATAAAGTATTTTTTCGAAGTCGTTGCTTTCGGAAGTGCATGAGCCATTCCTTTTGTGGGCCGTTAAGGCCGAAGTAATTAGTCAACATCCTATGCAGAAAATGCACGTGATGTTCTTTGCGGAGATTTGAGCTGCCCTTTGCCCGCGTTTGGCAATTGCCATTAATGCTGAACTGACTTACAGATTTATTGAGCACGCTTTCCCCATGCCAACCGCCGTAAAATGTTTACTGCCCGTAACTTTCTTGCCGTGTTTCACATTCAAAAATAAGCTTACAAAATTATTCTTTTTAGATACGAAAAGTCCAAGGAAAAAACATTCAGCGCATAATGCAGACGCTTCAGCGCAATTGCGATTCTTTTGATGAGCCCACGAACTGTGATCTTTCAAGAACGTCTGTCCCTTCAAGTGGTAAGATACAGCATTTTAAATATAATTGCCAAATAATTATACTTGATAGATATTCCTAGCTCCCGTACTTGCGCAAAGCTGCAACAGCAAGGACTCCTTTTTGCCTGAATCTTTTCAACAATTTTTTTGGTTTTATTTTATCTGGAAAATGTCCATGAGAGGGCACCAGTTATTTTTACCCTTGGGTGATGCAGCACACCGAACCGACCTACTGCACGAGTATTCGTCCTGAAACGTCAGTTTAGTCCTCAATCCCAAATATTTCTTGTTTCATCGAGACCATTTGCATCGTCATATAACTGGGCTCATAGCTAAAGGGACGGTAAACTCTGATGTGAAAAAAAATCCACATCTTCGGTACTGTCTGGGCATCCTTTTATTAGCCACTCAAATATTTTCACTTACGACCATTAAAAGACAAGTTCCTTAACCCTTCTTACACTGTAGCACAGACATTTGTAAGCTCTTCTAAACGTACTTTCTTTTTGTCGATACAAAGGAAAATATCAGTTTGAGGAAGTAATTAATGGGGAGAAAAATCTCTGGTGCACGAATTTTTGCTTGGCACTTCGGATTCGCAGTTGAATCCATCCTCAGAGACAGCCAATGGTTTCTTCAACCAGCCATTTGGTGTTCAGTGTACACAGGTACCAGTTGTCTATTCATGTACGGCGTCTGACCTTACCTCAGTCGCCTATGTACTGTGGTCTTATCACCTGCGCATGTTTAGAAAAGCTGCATAATAAGCGCTTTCTAAAGTCCATCATGGAAACTTGAAAACTTGACGGATAAATTGGTCAGGCGTTAATGTCTCCTTTACCAATGCAAGCGAAATGCGAGTCCCAGAAAGTAATTAATACGAGGTAGACGCGCTCGTTGGGTCCAGAACTTTATTCGTCGGACGTTTTGGATTCTTGCTCGAACCCGTATCTGATGAATCCTTGCCTTTATGTCCAGGACTTCAGTTGAGATTGCTATCAGTGGTACCATGAAAGGTTAAATTAAAAGCACTAACGTGCAGCGCCGACATTACCTTGTATTGTTTTGTCATGCTAATAAAAGTCCAAATTTTAGGTCCCCTCTATGACCAGAGACGTCCATTTTGAAATATTTTCCCCACCTCTCGGAAGATCAAAATTTTAAAAGACTTGCTCCTATAGGCATAACGTAAGGCATTATTCATCCAACCGTTGCAAGTGCTGATGGGAGAACTTGGATAATGTTTTCGTATTGCGTTTAACTCAGAAACTCCATAAGACAGTTGCCAGGGTTCTCCTCCTTAGCATTTAAATGCCAGCGTGGTGGGTGGAAGTGGTGTTTAATGTTTAGACCTCGGACGTTAGAGTGACTCCCTCTGTCTGTAATCAACCACACTAGCGTTACCTTGTCTAAGACAAGTTTATAAACCTCGGTTAACTATAAAGTTCCTGGTGATGCCGGGCATTCTGAAAATCGTTCCCTTTTAAAGCACTATATTTGATTTTAAGTAGCTTTCCGGAGATCTTAGAATTGAAAGAAAAAGAGTCAGTCCTTATCACGCGCAGTCAAGGTTAGGTATGTCAGATTTTATTATGCAAAAGGCCTGAGAAAATTCGACTCTCGGTATTTCCGATCTATTCGAACTGCCCGTGCATTTTAAGGGTGATCTACTTGTACTTTTAATATTTATAAAATTGTGTGCTTGCTCTTAACAAGTTTATGCTCTTTTGAATTTCTACCGCCTGTGGAATCAGCTTTAATAATTAATCAAAGCAAGATAGACTGTTTTATGCTCTGTTAATTAGCTTACGTTTTCTTTCTGGTTGATTGTATGGTTAATATAAAGTTTCCCACTGAAATGTGTGGTTATCCTTCTGTGCTACATTATTGAGCACAGAAAAAATTCGTCGTTTGCATAAAGGCCTACGTCAGTATTCGTGTTTTGCGAAGCAGGCGTGTCTTATTGGTGGTTCAACTGACACTAGCATTGAATGGATCCCTCGCATTAGGCTCTTGCGTTTTATGGGAACCGATTGTTTCTTATAAAACTGAAAATGATTGCACTTATGCCCACGTGACAGGCCATAGGACCAGTAACCACCTATAATACAGGTGACTTTGCGATAAATTTCAGGGACATTACGTTCTGCGTTAAAAATTAAGGTTTATTTCTGAACTTTTAACTGGCCTCAGTCACCCATATGCACTTCCACGTTTTGGGCACCCAGAATCAACATTCGTCTGCTTTGATCAATGAGTACATTGCATCACAATTGATTCAGGGGCTCCTTGTCCTATATGTTACGATTGGGCATATATATTACCATAGGAGGACCCTCTCAGTGATAGTTTAGAAAATGTATGCATTATGTCAACTTTTGATGATGTCATCTGTAAGTGAAGCATAAGGAACGATTTTTTTAAAGTGGACTTGCCACAAAAAATTTATGTGTGCGTTCCAACTTTTACACAGGGAGACCTCTTTAAACGAGTGGCAAATATAGGGTTGCATATTGCACTTCAGCCTACTCGCTTATTGAACCATGTTTAATGATAGCTTTAAATGTTTCCCACTAGCCCCACGACCCGGCACAGGACCTTTTCTTCTATTTCAAGTTGAATCAAAACCAGTTTTATTATTCTTTTCGTGCTTATTCCATCTGTCTGGTTGGCATAGAAGGCTTTTATCATATTATGGTAGTTAAGTCCTTCATGCCCGAAACATATAACAAGGGGGCGTTGCATTCTAACAGGGGTCCACTTCTTTGATGAGCGACTTACAGCCCGAAATAGTCCATTCCAAGTCCAAAGTTAACGCTACTACAATTGAGCAGAAAGATTAACGTCGGTACTAACGCGCACTGCTTAAGCAAGCTCCATCTGAAATGCGTAGACATTTTGACTGGCCAAGCTAACTCAAATAACAGCTTCCTACTTGGATAGAACTTATTCAACAAGGTACAAATTGTTGTAGTGTATTGTACAAAGGCCTGCTTTATGCCACACTCTAAAAGACGAAAAATGACCGAAATTTGCTGCCAGACATAGAAAATCAGTTTGTGTTTACTGTTATTTCCAGCCTTGTATTTGCACGCTTTGGTTTATTCCTTGTGATTTTTCCGTATTTTTAAATATGCAACTGGTGCTAACTTAAAAAGCGAAGCCTGCTGACAGATTAGATAACGACATTATCTTTTTTGTTCTTGGGAGCATAAAACGGGATATGAGTATGTGGACAAATTATGAAGACAGGACTGGGCAGTGAATAGGTAATCAAGTATAAAATCACTGGTTGATGGACGCTCACCAATCGGTCACGGGACCCGCACATTTCATTCTGCCTTGGGGTTCACTCTAGAGCCCCACCGGCAGCCGCACTGCGGCTAGTATTAAAGACAGTAAAATACAGTATAGTATTATAGGCGGGTTTTGGCCTCGGGTGGAGCATCACCTGCGGTTAGGTATGGCTGGTTGATGATGGTTAATAAACAAGAAATGGTCATTCCAGTCTCTTTTGTCTTTGTTGGTAGTGTTCTTCTATAAAACCCCTGCCGTCCCTAGTATTTTGGTTTCAAATTGAATTCTCGTGTAATTAATGCCTACTTATTTGTTCCCCTCTTTAAGAAAAAATACCGGGGCACAGTTTAAGCTTTTTAGTTTGATGTTTGGGTTGCATGGATTTACTCAATATTTTAGTGGTTTATTAAACTACCAATCAAGGCTCTCTTATGGTAAAGCCAACCAAATGACTCCTTCATTCAAGGGCTAATAAAAGATTGAAAATACGTTTAAGCCAAATTAAAGCAAATAAAGAAATTATTCTACAGTTTAACCTTTTTTTATTTTCTGGAAGTTCAGCAGAAGAAAGGCTGTGTCAACTTCTTATAGGATTTTAGATAAGTTCTATTTTGACAGCTGCTCAGATCCTGGTCGAATATTACTTGCAGTAGAAAACGGATCCTCGGCTTTCCCCTTACAGTGAAAGTGGTGGTTGCAAGGTGGCGTCTCCATGAGCATATATTATGAGGCCAGAAAATGGCGTTTTCAGTCTCTTTTTCGGTATTCAGGCAGATTCTCTACTGCGCTCGCGCTTCTGAACCCTTCCGAGAAAAAAGCCGCACGACCTTCATAGTTACGCATCTAATTACCACTCGATGGATGTCCAACCTTGATATTTGCCGTACTATCATAATTTCCCTACCGCGTAAACAAAGTTGGTGACTACATTGCACGTGGAACACAGGGCAACAAGTTTGACCTGTATGTACCCTTACACGAAAGGATTCGTGGCCGTTCAGTGACGTTCGCATGAGCGTCCCCTACTTTCACGGGGTGAGCGCTGTTTAGAAATATTAAAAAGCTGCCAAGCCGATGAATTTAGCTTCAAGATGGCAAAATATCTGAGTTGCGATCACAGTGTTGACCACGACTGTCTAAAAATTAATTGGTGCAGACCAAGATGAAAGGGCAGCATTATAAGTGCTTTGGGGTAGTGAGACACTGCCCTCAGGGAAGCAAGTTAAGAATCGATTATTAATCATGAAAATACGACAGAAAAGTGTATCATATGAGAGCTAGCATTTTATAAGATGTGAGCGCATATAAAAGAAAGCTGATGCTAAATTATCTTAATGTATGTCTTGAAGCAGTATGGCTTGATGACGAAATAGGTAAGAAATATTCGTTTCCTATAAGATTGGTTGTTATTTTTCGTAAATAATCGATTCCTTGTGGCTCCGAACTGGGTTACTGAATACTAAAGTCCTATCTTTTTGATTTTCTGCAATATGTACAGAATTCAAGCTCGATACTTCTGCGACCTATCATTTGACCCAACTAATTCGGCAGTTAATATAGCTTATTTTCCGGCACTTTTGACTTCAAACTGTCTCCAGATGTCCTGTTTCAAGTCTAACTTCTAGTTTTTCCTGGCTTTTAACTACGATAAGGATTGATAAATGAGGTTCTGTTTCTAAATTTTGACTGGTAATGTACATTCGAATTGAGCAGCTCCGCAATGCAACGTAGTAACATTTAAGTGTGTTTTTTATGTATTTAAGTCGACTCAAAGGAGTAATAAAAAAAGTTCTGCACCAGTTTATTCCATACCCCATGTCTACTCAGAATAATTAGAGTACTGCGGGCCCAGTCACTATGCCACCACATACTTACGACCTTGCCCCCCCCCCCCATCATCACGCATTAGTGCTCTTGGTATGATAACTGCTTGATAGATTGCATTCGAGTCATTAATCACTGTGATTTCACAAGCCGTGTTGGATTTCGGCGTTATAATTACCCGGCCATGCGAGTCCCCGTCAATGACACTGGCAAGACTGCTCGCCTGCCCGCGCTCTCTGTGTGCCGAGCGGCATAGCGACTGTATCCTGTAAATACTGCGTGAATTGCCCGTATCGATGTCCGATGCTGCGTTCGAGCATGAACCTGAAGCGTCGGATTAAATATTTCTTGTCCCAGCAACCGCGTCTTCTCCATATAAACTGTGCTCTGAGCCTTAGCTTTTGTTTGTGGTATACTGTCGTAATGGATTTATGAAGCCGAGTAAGCAACGTCTTAAATATATTTTTATCAGTTATTTTAGTGAAAGAGCACATCTGATTTGCACTTTGGCTAATTTATCCATATAAGTTTAGGAACAGAATTCGCAATCAGTTTCTTCACAGAAAATTAAATTGCTTTCCTCATCCTTTATTGGAAGTGTTAGGGTTAAACTTTCGTACATTTTCGCCACTGGTTGAAATGCATTCTTTTAATTCCCCATCGGTCATTTTTCAACACACACTATAACAAAAACCCCACTCGTTTAGAAAATATCATATATATTTGTGAAGGAAGAAGACTCTTCGAAAAATCGAGGTTTGCTCGGGAATTTTCAAGCTGGTTACACCAACCCGTCGTCAGACGTGGATGAATGCATTCTATCGTTTGATGTGGTTGCTATTTTTTCCTCAATACAACATTACCTGGAAATTGAGAGCTCAGCTCAACGGCTAGAAGAAAGGCCAATAAACATTCCAACGCAGCACGTTTTAGACATGCTCTGGCTCTGCCTTAATAATTATTGTCAATTCGATGGTTAGCATTACCATCAGGTCAAGGGTACTCCAATGGGTTCACCGATATCGGAGTTACTTGCCGTGCTAGTCTTACAACTTATAGAAGAAGCTGTGGTTCAAAACCTCAGGCTGAAAATTTTGCTATGATACATAGGTGATGCCTTCGTGGTCATTAACAACTGCGAAGTGAACGGCTGCATTTTAGTCTTAATGGTGTCTTCCCGCTATACAATTCACTCGCGAAGGAGCAACAGGTGACATCCTCCCGTTTCTCGACGTCACTGTGCAAAGATTGATTGATGGCGAGCTCGCAACCAGTGTCCACAGAAAAGCCTCCAATGCTGAAATAATCCTCAGCCAAAGGAGCAATCATCCTGCTGCCCACAAATGAAGCTGCGTTCGAGCTCTTTTTCACCGCGCCTTCCGGTTCTGTAATAGCGAGTATCTTCTTAAAAAGAACTTACCTATTTATACCAACCATTCCGATCTAATGGATACCCGATGAGTTTCGTGAAAATCTGTTTCCGAAGTCACCGGCAACCACAATATCAGAGTTCGAATGGAGAAGTAGTACCGAAAAAATTCCATTCACTGCCATACATGCAGGGCATTTCGGAAACGATCGCCCGACACTTCGACCGATTTGGCGTCTGCATTGCTCACAATCCAACATCCTCCCTGCGGGCAGCATTATCACGTGTTAATCTTGTACCCAAAGAGCGGCCAACCAATCTTATTTACCGCATTCAATGTGCGAATTGCTCTTGCGCTTACGTAGGCCATATGGGCCGACGAATCGGGACCCGCATAAACGAACACAAACTTGACATCCGCCGACGCGATCCCTTGTCTCTCGTGTCTGCGCACGCCGTTGATTGCGACCTTCACTTCAATTGGGAGGAAAATGAAGTTGTCGCCATGACTAGCACCAAACAGGCACGCAAATTTCTCGAATCCTGGGCCTGCGGCACAAACAGTATCAACCGCCACGTCGATCTGGATGCGCATTACGAAGGTCTGCGTGGACGGTCCACTGACTTGCACCCACCTTAAAACAACAACTGCTTATCCGTGCCCAGCCAAGTGTATCCTCACTGATTCTGCATCCCCCGCCACGTGACTTACTTTCAAGACTTTAGCACTCCTCCCCTCACATGCGACAGCTATCGTAACACGATTCCTGGCCCCCCAACCCCCCATGGCGTCAGTCTGCCGACTCAACCTCTGTGCCCCTAAACCCTCTACATTGATGTTGGGTTGTAACCAGCTTTCTTGGTGTAACCAGCTTGAAAATTCCCGGAGCAAACCTCGATTTTCCAACGAGCCTTTTTTCTTCATTTATCATCTCGGAATGCACACTACCTCGACTTTTTAAGATATATGTGTATATATTTCTGTTAATAAAGCTGTACTTATTTTTTAAGTACGATGTTAGAAAGGGTTGTTCGATTGCGATTACGTAACTTATACGTTAAACGTTTATCTTGGGATTGTATATTTTTATGGGAGCTGGACTCAGCTATCTTCCTGGAAATTCAGTTAAGGATTGGTATCATTTTAGTAAATATTTGCAACACACCCTTGTTTTTACAGTAAAAGCTTCTTTTTAAATGCGAATTAACTTCTATCTACCACATCATGCCGTACTAGTATTTAAGTATCAGTCCTTGCAAGAAACAACAGGTTATGGTTCTGGAATTGCATTTTGATCACGTGTAAGCTGCATTTAATTTCAATGTTGAAAAAGTAACAACGGTAGCAAAAAGAATATTCGTGTTTCTGCTCTGGCTTGGCATACGAACTCGCCCAATGTACAAAACTTCACTTCAAACAGCATATTTAATTAGTATTAGCTTTTTCTCTCTTTTGGAAAGCCCATGACGCTTTGGGCTCAGTATAAGCTTTTCACGGCCAGAATTTCAGGGGTACAGTTTGCTGGGTTCAAAACTTCTGCGACCACTGGAAGGCCCAATGATGGGTTTACTGCAGTTCAGACTCACTTGAATTTCCAGTTGAGGTGTATCCGTTGTTGACCTAGTTCTTGATGAAAAACAATTTTTTAAACTCCTTAAAGTAGGCAGCTTTCTTTAAAACTGGACAAATGCTCTCCAGTTTATGTGCCATTTAGAAACCCAGCTTGGGAATAAACCATTTAATTAAAAGTGACAGCTATGATCACTTCTGAAAATTAAATACTCTGCCAGCAGTTTGAATTATCTTGCTAATTTTGGAAAGCAAATAATTTTTTCTCCTTTTGCAGACTGTCAGTGAGACAAACTTCATAAGTGGAAAGTGAATCAGTCATTTTTTGAATGTTTCTTAGTAGGGATTGATTCAGTGGGGAAAACTGCCCTTGTGAGTGAAAACGTAACTTCATCAAAACCTTTGTATTAACGTCTCTGCTTTATTGATGCCACTGCTAGTATAAGTATGGGGCTCAACTCGAAGATTATTTGAAAGAATTAGCGTTTTCTCACAAGGTGGATGATGGGTAATGCGATTTTTGAACTTTCTGCCATATGCATATCCACACACTGTCGCATATCCTCTAAAAAGGAAATGGCCTGAAATAACGCTATTTTGGAGAGGAGTTTTACGGCTTTCATTTTTCTCTCCTTTACTTTTGTTTATATATAAAGTTTTTTAACGGCGCAATTTGCTACTTACCTTTTTCGGCCTTCGTAAATGATTTAAGACTTGCTAATTTGCATGGAAGTAACCGGTGGGCCTAGACCTAGCGGAAGCTAAATGCCCTAGAAAATTTAAGCGTGCTTTTGGAAAAAAAAGTGTGCAATTGAGCGAATGCGCGCTGACTTGTCGATAATTTCATGAGACTATAGGCGAAACATTACCATTGTATGGGTCGCTAAACCGAGTTAATTAACTTTAACACTTGTTCCTCAATAACTGTTTCTTACAAAGCTATGTTTTTTAGTGCTGGGTCGGCTATAGCCCGTAAGGGCAAATTACACCTAAGAGTGGTAACCGGGATATCAAAAGATATTATTCTGTTCAGCAGCAAAATTGAAAGTCACCAATGTGTTTCAGGGAAAGAATGCAAGGAACAAAGCTGAAACAAGAGCTTAAAAAAGGATATGGTTATTTCTCAAAAAAATATTCCGATCCTGTCTAACTTTTAGAAATTTCTAGTGACCAGACATTTGTCAATCAATCCCAAAAAGTTTATCAACTGCCCTAAAGGGATGCGGTGCTGGCGAGGTCCGCAAACACCTTCCATAGACAGCGATCGAGAAGTTTTTTATCTAATAGAGGCTAAAATGGATTTGTTACAGAGAAATAAAAAGGGTGAAAAAGTGTGAACCATGACAAAATACAGGCTTGAACCTGCATAGTTCTTAAAACAGTTTCTTCTGAGTGTCTTAGGGCTTCCAGCAGCAAGACGTTCAGCCTACAGTCCACTGTGTTTTTGTCCTCCAACCTCAGACTTCTGAGGTCAACTAAACGTAGGCACTGGGAGCCAAGACCATGTCGTTTAACAGAAGAACTACTAGCATTATTGAAATGTCCTCCCAAAGTGGTTTTAAAATACTTTCACCGTCGATTGCGTTTTCAAAGTTTTTCCTAGTCATCTTTGCCGAGTGTTGTTTCGGCACAAAGCAATTATATAATTTCACTCGAAATCCTTTTTATTCGGTCAGCACTACGACATAAGTGTCATCACACTATGAAATTTTAACCATGTAGACACACTTTCACTTCTAGCATATAGTCTAGGTTTTTGAACATTCACATCATGCTTCAGGATTTTCTCGGTGTTTTCTGTACTTATATTAGCAAACATATTCTTTAAGTGCGTCGTGGACTCAGATTTTATAACCTGAGCTTTGAATTTTCATTACAATAGCAGAGTCTTATAGCAATCCGCAAGAAACCTCATGATGGATTACTTTGAACGGACTATATGAAATGTTTAAGCACCTTGCTGCATCCAGTCCTTTCTTTGAGGTCCATATGACGGAAGTATTGACATGACAGAGCTTTGTAAAACACTTTAAAGTGACATCGCGATATCAACTGTCGCCCATGCACTTTGTATTCGACCAAACAATCAAAACGTTGGAATACAGCGTTCCCAGAGCTTAATTTCTTTTTGCTTTATTAGAAAGCATCAAGAATATTTTTTCGCAAATAAACAAATGACGGGCTTGTTGCTGCGTTGGATAAAAACAGTCAAATTACCAATAAAATTTGAAAGATTTCTGCATTTTTAGAAATGTGTACATGTATGCGTATGCGTATATTATGTTTAAGAGCACCGAGATTGCGTAAGCAATGTTTAAAATCTTCGCTTTCAATATTTGTCTATTTCAAAGCTGGTTAATAGTAGGATACCAAAGCATTTAAAGTTAGCACACCATGGTATCAAAACACAGCAGAATTTTAAGGATGGTGGAATAAGTCACAGATATTTTCTTAAAATAACACAGGTCAAAAGCATATGAAGTGGGGTGGCCATTTCTGACTTATTAGCATTCATTAGCAAGCCGTGCAAACCCAGGTTTCGAAACCCCTGATGCCCAAACCCAGGACGTGTTTGTTAGAAGTCTAATAACATAACTATGGAGTCACGGGCGCGTTGTCTTATTGATTGCAATCGACCAAGTTAAGTATAGTAGATGTGCAACGAGCCCATGTCGCAGCAGTCAGGGCATCGAACTTCTGGGCAATAGAGTGCGGATTCAAGCTACAGAGGTTTCAAACCTCGAATTTGGGTATGGCTGATTCATGGTGGTTATTAAGCCAGGAGTGCTCATTCCGATTTCCCTTTGTCTGGTGTCGTTTTCTTCACATATTAGTAGCTGCTTTGCGAATGTTTACAGGGCTCTGGGTCGAGCCCCAAAGCGGAGGAGGACAAGTTCCATAAAGCACTAGGCGAGCGCCCTCTATCATGCTTCATGAAATGTTAGCCGAAATTCTGGAATGTGTTTTTTGCTAGACAAGGGAACGCCAGTTGGGTTTTTAGTATTGCTCATCTTGCAGTTAACTTGTAAAGTCATTTCAATCATATCAGGATGTCGGTTTTTGGACAAGCTCTCTTCCAGTCACCTGCAAAATCTGCATCTAGTACTAAGAAATTTGTCCCACTTTCGGTTTTAAATAACTCTTTTTAAATTTTTGAATATGTTTAACGTAAACTGCTGGTATACCTGTATTCAGGGTTCCCTAATTGCAAGTTGTATAATTTTCGTGCAAATAAAACCAAAAACTTCGATACGCTCTTGAGAATACGTAATATAGATTTCATGAAATTTCACGGTGAATGTGGACCATGTTGCATACTTTATAAGCAGGATTAATAAATGTGCAGATACAAAGCTTTTTGAATGGAAATTTTGCGTCTATAAAAATGCTCATAAGCATAAAAATTTTTAAAACCCAAAGTACTCCCCTTCCTTGTGCAAACTTTTGAAGAGGACGCAAGTTACCACCAAAGAAAGGATATTTGATCGCGCGAGTCGGTGCCTATCCAAAAGAATAAGTGAACACCTTCCCAGTATGGCTGGAAGTCAAGAGTATAAACAGCGCCATCCTTGCACGTATTGTTAACTCCGGACATAGTGTGGACCCCAACGAAGCTTTCCGTGTAATTTATAAGGTCCCATTAAACTACCCTCAGCCACTGGGTTAACGTCTACTAGCAGCAGCAGAAGCGACTGTCATAAAATTGAAGAAGCCGGTCTTGTGCGCACAAAAGCACCTCTTACAAGCTCTGCGCTTAGCATGGCCAATGGTCAGTTAACTGCGTGCATTTCTTCGCACCATCTCTTTTCTCTCCTTCCCTTAGAACGGCTCTACCAAACGCTCACTGCCGCCCAACACACTGCTTCTTATCATCCTTCCCCTATGAACGCCTCTTTCATAACACACACAAACAGACGAACATTATGGTGTTCATGTTTTAAATTTCTACTACATTCCAACGTTTTCCTTTAATTGTAATGGCCTGAAGAGAAGTTATCGAAAGCAGCGCGTATGCTCACAAAATCGTTTTTTCAATATATTTGAATTTACAAGAGCATTGAAAATTTCATGCGACTTAAGTAGTCAGTTTTTCAGTATAGTTTTGCAAGCGGCCAAAAAGAATCATATCCGAAAGCTGGCATCCTGGTGCAAATTAAACATCCTGGGTTATGCTGCATGATAATTACTATTGCAACCCTATTAATGTATTTTTTCAAATATAAAACACCTTTGAGAATTGTGGTTAACAGTTTATGAGATATTGCCTCCGCTATATATATATATATATATATATATATATATATATATATATATATATATATATATATAGAATGGAACCGACACAAAGACAAGGGGAGACCGGAATGGCCATTTCTGGCTTATTAGCCGTCATCAGCCAGTCATACCCAATCCCAAGTGTGGCACACCTAGGATTCGAACCCGCGACCTTTGGTATTTGAGTCGAACGCTCTACCATTTGAGGCACGGGCTCGTTGTTTTGTCGGTTGTGATCGGGAAAATGATGATAGTATGGGGCTCACCGATCTGCTTAAGGAACATGCATGTTCCGTTGTGCCCTGGAGCTCAGACTAGAGCCCTCGCAGGCGGTCGCATAGCGACGTGACGGCTAATAAGCCAGAAATGGCCATTCCGGTCTCCCTTGTCTTTGTCGGTTCCATTCTATCATATGCTACACGTCGCTATGCGACCGCCTGCGAGGGCTCTAGTCTGAGCTCCAGGGCACAACGGAACATGCATGTTCCTTAAGCAGATCGGTGAGCCCCATACTATCATATATATATATATATATATATATATATAACCGACAGAGACAACGGAGACTGAAATGGTCATTTATGGCTTATTAGCCGTCATCAACCAGCCATACCCAACACAAGGCGCTGCGGCGCCCGAGGATGTAACTCGTGACCTGGTGGGCAGAAGTCCAACGCTCTATCCACTGCGCCACGAGCTCTTTGTCTTGCCGGTTTCGATTGGGAATATTAAAAATGATAGTTGGGCGCTCACCGATCGGTTAGAGGACTCACTCGTCCGTCATACACCGGATCGGTTACAGAACGTCAAATGTTCTCTTTCCCCCGAGGTGCCTTGGAATTCAATCTAGCGATGAGTGATGAAGCAAAATAATTTCTGATAAAAACATTGAAGGGTGCACGCCAATCGGTTACGTGACTCACTCTTCACGTTGCGTTGGTCTCCTAACCAACAACTTGCGAATTCGAGCCTTGGTGGGTGCACCACCTGGGATTGTTCATGGCTGAAGGCTGAGAGCTTATAAGCGAGACATGGCCATTCGAGTCTCCTGGTCTTTGTCGGTAATGTTATTCTGCCTGTTCTACTAGCCACTGTGCGGTTGCTGGCGGGGCTCGACGAGTGAGTTCCGTAACTGATCAGTGAGCGCCCATCCACCATTGTTAGTATTTCAGATTGAAACCGACAAGGCAAAGAGGACGTAGCTCAATGGTTAGAGCGTTGGACTTCTTATCAACAGGTCGCGGGTGCGAGCCTCAGGTATTGCCACATCTGGGGTTGAGTATGGCCGGCTAATGACGGCTAATAAGCAAGAATTGGCCATTCCAGTGTCCTTTGTTTCGTCAGTAATGTTCTTCTGTCTATATTAGTCGCTATGCTGCTGCTGGCGGAGCTAAAGAGTGAGCCCAAGGCAAAACGGGATGAATGAGTCTCGTATCCGATTTGTGAGCACCCATCCACCATGGTCAGCCTCGTGTCTGTTGCAATTATGAATACTTAACTGTGCATGGAAGTGTTGTTCCCTTATCTTTGATGATAACGGGACGAAATATGGTTGTTTCCGTTTTGCCTTGCAAGCTGGCAGTTACCAAGGAATAATTAGTAAACGAAATTTATTAGTGGGGGAACGGATGAAACAGATGTACCCATAATCAGACGCAGACCATCAAAGTTTTTACAACTAATGGTTATCTCTCTTTTTCTTTTAAGAGAATACGTGTGTCTTCATTATCGCAACCCTCTACTTTTTTCTTCCCTTTAGTCTCTGTTCGGGGTTATAGAAGAGACGATGAGTGGATAAAGCTCCACGAAAATGACGACAATTCCGACGAAGGAGAAGGCAAAGAGCCTATGTTCTCCGTGAATATCTCCCGAACTGTGAAGTTCGGACCAACAGGAAGTAAGAAGGGTACGTTTAATGCGTGCTCAAGGCAGAACTCGCTGTCTATTCATGGCCACCAGCTTGAATGAAAAGTTATTTACCGACAAGCGAGATCCCGAATAGATCCCTAATTGAAGGGGGCCAAAATCACAGAACGGTTCTAAGGAACAGTATGGACTGCCTGATTCATGTCGTAGACCAAAGTTTGATGCTCAGGGTCGTTTAAGAGGTTCTTTTCTAAAGGCAAATATAATTGAACCGTTGCTCTTACATACCTGAGATGTATGGCACTCGAAGAAAGAGGCACAATCTCTGGAACGACAGCTCTATTAGCCTGACGTTTCGGATTCTCACTCAAATCTATCATCAGAGACAGGGTCAGATGAGGGCATTGGATTGCCCAGGTTTTGCCGTATTGATAGGTTGTAGTTGTTAGGCCACTATATGCCTATCGCAACAGGCCGCTCTTTAATGTATCGTGTATATTTGCACGTAGTATGATAATTGTCTGACTGACCAGATGATGGATTCGAGTGAGAATCCGAAACGTCAAGCTCATAAAGCTCTTTTTCCAGTGATTGTGTCTTTTTCTTCTGACTACCTCCTGAAATTCGGCTCTTCGCTTCTATTAGCGTACGGCTCTGTCTTTTGTTAATTTACGTAAAGCAATGTGTTAAGTTGTTGCCAGAGCAAGAAGGTATGGGCATGACATTTCGGTCATTAGACCGCCACGACAAGTAGCGTCTGTAATCGTTTATCTGATCTGGTGCAGTTGTGGGCTAAGCAATCATGTCGAAGAAACTAGAAGTCTGCTCCCCATGTGAATGACCTAACACCGAGCAGTTGTGTGAATAAAGGAGGTCGTCTCAAAAGTCACAGTTCATCTCACCGAACTCGGCCACACTCTCAAGTACAACGAGGCCAAAATTCTCGCGAGCGATGACACGCACAGGAGCCACAAGCTGTTGGAGTTACGGTTCTAAACAAATGAAATGACCTTCTCGCCCTCCCTCTTCATTGCTGGAAAAGCCTGACCAGAGTAATTAGCCACGCAGAGAGCGCGCAAGATAACACTGGTTCCAGCACCAGTGTGGGTGAGCCAAATGACACTAAACATAGGGGATGAAAGTGTGACGATTAATTACTCGAAAGCAGGTGATCAAGTAATTATCGCACCAGAATTAACGAGCTGTGATGAAGGGGGAGCCGGTAATTCGGATGGATATGCGGTGGCATAGCCACTGCATCCTACAGATAGTGCAACCTTTCTGCATGAATTTTAAATGTCCGGTGAATACATTTGTTGGTTGATCAATCGCTTCTAATTTGCCTCAAGTGCTTTCTGGTACCGGCGTTTTCGTTTGTATTCAGACTTATTGACAGAGCAAGATTTTGCCAATAAAAATATGCTCGCTTGTGCACAAGTCGGTGAGCCTTATCGCAATTTAGTAAACGTTTTTTTTAAAATAACGATACTGTTTAATAGCATGGCTTCTTGTTCTTCCTTTGCTCATATCTAATTATGCTTTTGAGCGATGGGGTACAAAAAGAGCGCAAGTAAAAACTTTCCGCTGGGTTGTCCGTTTCGAAGCTGTTAAGGGTTTGAAGGGGAAATTTTAACAGCATTAAGTCCGATATTACAATAGCTTACTTCAAAATTTATGATTGTTTTAAAGGCAGCCTATTCAGAGGACTTACTCGTACAAAAATTGAACTATGGAAATCGAAATATTTTAAGCTGCGTTCGATAAAAATGATCACCAGACCAAAATATCAGGCGTATCTTCTTTCACAGTGGTATGATTTACATTGACTTTTAAGAACCAACTGAGTTTTTTGTGCTTTCAATAGATGAGAAGCCAACGTCCGTTGCACACAGTGAAGAAATTAGACCCACGACCACACCGCCCGTTCTTCAAGTGCACCCTGTCCAGGCGGAAACCGTCAGCAGAAGTACCATCAGAAAGAAATCTTATCCGGACAATGGAGGTTGGTGGATCTATCAGCTACGCCACTTTTTTGAAAGCTCGCGCAGCTGTTGAAATTGAAGATATTTGTTGTTTGTAATGTAATAATTCGGGCGCAAAGAAAAAACCAAAACGGTATTGCAGCAAGCTTATCACAGGAATTCCCAAACAATTAGCAGCTGCTAGGGGCCTAAGAGACGCTGATTATGGGTTTTGTTAGGAGCCCAAAAGCTCAGTGATTTCATGTTATGCCTCTTCTTTGCAATAGGGACCTATGAAACACATATTTTTTCATATATATACATATATATATATATATATATATATATGGTCGCCATGGCTAGCACCAAACAGGCCAGATTGGTGCTCGAGAGCTGGTCCTCGACTGGTACACTCAACCGAGCTATAGACTTACATCCCGCCTACCAGGCGCTTCGTACACGGCTCGGATCAGTTCGGCCAGGGCCAATAAGGCAAACGAGCACACGGAACCGAGAGCCCAGGCTCACGGAAAAGCGGGGTGGCGGCCGAAGGTCAAATGACCAAAGTCAAACACTGCCTCACGAATGCGCCCGTAAAACGGATAACAACTCACGAGAGCAGCAACGACTACTCAGTCCGATGATTGACGTGGGGGAGGCCAACAGGCACGCTGCCTTGCCTAAACCTACGACGGCTCCAAAGGGGACAGCAGTCACGCGAGCCCGCCGGCGTTCAACCTCGGGGAGGTCTAAGGAAGTCAGCGGCGATCGGGCAGGTCAAAGTTCACGCGTCCACCATGGATATAATACGAGGCATGCGGCAAGACTGACTAACTCAAGACTACCAGGAGCAGCAAGCACTTTACTCTGATGATGGAAGCGAGAAGGCTTTCGAAACGTCAGTACAAATACAATTTGGTCCATGAACTCGCCCCCTCTTCTTCTTCGTATTCTTCAGGAGATGATGAACGCGATAAGATAACGGGACCTCGAATCTTTACGCATATTAGTTTATGCTATGGGCGCACAGCCCTCCACTCGGCACGCAGATGGGAGGCTTTTGCGAGGCGAGAGTCATCCACCTACGCTCAGCTGAAATTCCTGCACCGGTGTCTTGACGAGAACGTCTTACCGAAATGCCTCGCATATAGACCGCCTGTGAACACTGAACTATGCCAGCGGACGATGGCAGATTTCAAAAAGAGAATGATCAGGGTGCTAATACGAGATTGTCACGTCCGAATTAACAAATACCGCCGTATGATTGAACAACATTCTTCCACTTGCCAGTCAATTTTTACGATGCACGAATTGGAAACCCTCAAAACGGCAATCCTAGACAGTGCACGGCGTCATCGCAAATCGCGTGATGACCAGCTGTCTGGGAAATTTGAAAAAAATCCGTCCGAGAAAGCAACCCTCTTCCGATGGTGCCCTGGTTCACAACTTGTCCTCTCATCGGCTCACTCAGCAACAACTAGCGGTTCTATCCTATGACGCAAAATTCAACACGAAAGATGCTCGACCAGAAGACTTCATTGCATCCTTCGAGTCGGCGCTCCAGAAGTGCGATGCTGTTGAGGAGTGCAAAACGCCATGCGGCAACAAGTGGTAAATCTGCTCCTCCAGCACCAACGTCAGACAACTATTTCAAAGGCAGAAGAACGAGAACTTCTGAAAATACGAAAAATAGAGGACATCGTAACCCTGCCCGCAGACAAAGGGCGCTCGACTGTCGTCATGGATAAGTCTGAGTACGGAGCAAAACTGAGTAACCTCTTGATGGACAAGGAATCCTATGTGCCATCGACTACCAGTGACTTCAAAAAGCTCGTGAACAGCATAAACAAGACGGTCGACAAGCTGAGGAAGGCGGGAGCTCTCACGCGAAGAGAAGCGCTGGCCACAAAAGCCACTGATTCCGCGATGGCACGCTTCTACGGCCTGCCGAAGGTTCACAAGCCAGGAGTGCCCCTACGCCCCATCGTCTCCTTACGTGGCACCCCAACCTTTGGGCTGTCAAAGTGGTTGTATCAGCGACTTTTTTCCTAACCAAGGATTCGAAGTGGACAGTGAAGTCAGCTGACGAGTTCTTAACGCGCATCAAACATCTTGAAGTAGAGGCAGACGAGGTGATGGTGTCCTTTGACGTGATCTCGTTATTTACCTCTATCCCACCCGCATTGGCTATCGAAACTATCGACGGCTTTCTCCAGGAAAAATATAACGAGACCGACCAAAAACTCAAACGAGTGCATATCATCGAACTCCTAGAACTGTTTCTTAAGACGTTCTTCACATTCAACGGCCAGGTCTACGAGCAAAAGAAGGGGACGCCAATGGGCTCGCCTCTGTTTGGACTAATTGCCGAAGCAGTTTTGCAGAGGCCTGAGCAGCTGGTCTTCAGCTCGTACCCACCGAAGTTCTGGGCCAGATACGTCGACGACACGTTCGTCATAATCAAGAGGAGTCGCTTGCAGGCTTTCAGGGCATTGTTGAATTCAATCTTTCCCGACATCCAGTTTACCATGGAGGAAGAAGTCAACAACCAGTTGCCCTTCCTTGACGTCCAAGTTACAAAGCTGGCAGACGGGAAGATAAGGACAACGGTCTACCGTAAGGCAACCAACACTAGGCGTATCCTCCATTTCCGAAGCAACCACCCTGTTGGCCACAAACGCAGTTGTGTCAGAACCCTCTTCCGACGTGTCAAAACACACTGCAGCGACGACAGTGGGAAGAAGGAGGAGATGGAGTACTTACATGCCCTTTTTACAGCCAACGGTTATCCAAAGTCCTTCATCCGCAAATGCCTCAGGAAGCCTCAGTTTGAGCGGTCGAATGAAGAGAAGCCAAAGTTTTGGCTCGCAATCCCCTATGTGAGGAACGTTTCAGAGGCGACTGCAAGAATCCTAAAACCTTTTGGGATCGGCGTGGCTCATAAACCAGAATGCACTATCAGACAGCAAGTCATGAAGGCCAAAGACCCGCTACCAGTGACAGAACAATCAGCAGTGGTCTACAGCATACCATGCCAACATTGTGATACGAGGTATGTTGGTGAAACGGGCAAACGCCTGGGCACAAGGTTGCATGAACACCAACTTGCAATCAACCGCAAAGACAAGTTGTCTTTGGTTTATGGTCACGCACAACAGCTGAACCATGATTTCGCCTTTGACAAAACAAGGGTAATTGGCCGAACCAATGAGAAGATGGCCAGATTGGTGCTCGAGAGCTGGTCCTCGACTGGTACACTCAACCGAGCTATAGACTTACATCCCGCCTACCAGGCGCTTCGTACACGGCTCGGATCAGTTCGGCCAGGGCCAATAAGGCAAACGAGCACACGGAACCGAGAGCCCAGGCTCACGGAAAAGCGGGGTGGCGGCCGAAGGTCAAATGACCAAAGTCAAACACTGCCTCACGAATGCGCCTGTAAAACGGATAACAACTCACGAGAGCAGCAACGACTACTCAGTCCGATGATTGACGTGGGGGAGACCAACAGGCACGCTGCCTTGCCTAAACCTACGACGGCTCCAAAGGGGACAGCAGTCACGCGAGCCCGCCGGCGTTCAACCTCGGGGAGGTCTAAGGAAGTCAGCGGCGATCGGGCAGGTCAAAGTTCACGCGTCCACCATGGATATAAAACGAGGCACGCGGCAATACTGACTAACTCAAGACCACCAGGAGCAGCAAGCACTTTACTCTGATGATGGAAGCGAGAAGGCTTTCGAAACGTCAGTACAAATACAATTTGGTCCATGAACTCGCCCCCTCTTCTTCTTCGTCTTCTTCAGGGAGATGATGAACGCGATAAGATAACGGGACCTCGAATCTTTACGCATATTATATATATATATATATATATATATATATATATATGGCAAAGACATTATACCGTACTTCCGACATAGGTACTAGCTAAAAGCCCAGACACGTGTTTTGCCGATGTTTCTGCTGCTGCGTGACACAGCAACGAGGGGTGCGGCTCCTCAGTTGGTCTCCCAGTGTTCTCTATGCGGTTTCTGGCATATGGACTCCAAAGAATAATCGGGGAAATAATTTCTGAAATTATTAAGTGCAGGACATGGAGTCAGGTGATTCGGACATGACTTTTGCTGTGTCACGCAGCAGCAGAAACATCGGCGAAACACGTGTCTGGGCTTTTAGCTAGTACCTATGTCGGAAGTACGGTATTATGTCTTTGCCATATAAGATTTATACTACTTGATGTACTACTTGTTTGTAGAATGGGCATTACGTGGTTATTCCACAGTGGTTGTTTGTCTTCGACCCAAATGTTCATTGAAATTTCGGGTTCGACCCTAAAAAGTCATGTCAAATCACCTGACTCTATGTCCTGCACTTAATAATTTCAGAAATATTTTTCCCCGATTATTCTCTGGTGTTCATATACCAGAAACCGCATAGAGAACGCTGGGGGACCCACTGAGGAGCCGAATCCCTCGTCGCTGTGTCACGCAGCAGCAGAAACATCGGCGAAACACGTGTCTGGGCTTTTAGCTAGTACCTATGTCGGAAGTACGGTATAATATCTTTCCCATATAAGATTTATACTACTTGTAGTACTACTTGTTTGTAGAATGGGCATTACGTGGTTATTCCACAGTGGTTGTTTGTCTTCGATCCAAATGTTCATTGAAATTTCGGGTCTGACCCTAAAATGTCATGTCCAAATCACCTGACTCTATGTCCTGCACTTAATAATTTCGAGGACATAGCTCGTCTATAAGTGAGCGTCTGTTTGATGAAGGTACCCGACATACAGTTCGGCCATGACTTTGATTTTAAGATTTCTTTTCACGATACTTTGCCTAAATCTGAGTGCTCCGGAAGTAAACATGACAGTCCGAATGGTCCCTTTGGTCTTATCTACCATAATAAGCCACTTTAAAACCCTTTGTCATCACGAGAGACTGGTCTTCCTTTCCCGCACCTCAGCCAGCGCACTCTACGTCAGGTTCGCGGAACCTTTTGTCCAAGACTCAATGGTGCAACAGCAGCAAATAGTCCTCTGGAATTGTTTGGAAGAACGGTTATTTTCTGAGCAGGTTACATTTTCAACTTTAAACCTTAGTTCAAAAAATCGACCAAAACATTATTCTCTTGTGAATATTTCTCTTATCTATCGTTGTCAGAGCCGTCACATTCTTATGAGAAAGTTGATTAGTGTATTTTTATGGAATGGGGTTTAAACCGACTGAAAGTTGGCCTCTGGGAAGCTGTACAAGCTCTTTTTTGACTTAACCCAATAAGTGACAAAATAAGGTTCCTTTATACAATGTCATTCAAGACTTCAGAACTCCCTATATATCAGATCAAATTACTTAAAGCTGCCTCGTCAATACCCCTTACCTTTCATTATTCCACAATATCCTTATGGATATAAATGTATTCAGCACACGCTTGTTCCACCGAAAACATGCCAGAGTGGCTGCTATGCGCCGAAAAGAAACTGGCGAGGAATTCACCGTCAAAACACCTGTTAGGTATTGGACACATTGGCACTCAAGGTCACTATTCGGTCAGTTTTGGATAGCACAGGCTACCTTGGTACGAAAATTTGCTTGCCATCAGACGTCTGCTCTGACGTAAGATCGAATCGTGTATCCTTACTTGTATGCTTGATTATCTATTTGCTTTACTGCCAGTCGTTCTTATTCCCATTTTCTGCCTCGTGAAGCCAGCCTATTTTTGGTCAGACGTCCGGTCTGCTGGGAGTAAATAGAAACCGTTATTTTGCGTAAAATAGTTTTTTACCAAATAGTACGTAAGGCAAGCATGCGGGAAGGTGTATCGATCATTCTAAGTTGGCATGAATGACTCTAATAATCCATCCGGTAGATTACCAGACGTGGTTTTGCGGTCAGCTATTTCACCCATCCAGAATCAACGTTTTAGTTATTACTGAATTTCGTATTTTCACTGTTCATTAAATAAAATGTAAACTCCTTATTATGTAACGAAAATTATCCAAAGTTTTTTAGGTGATTTCAAAAATGTCGCTATTCTTGCCTGTGTGTTTTCTAAGTTTAAATCGGGATGTTGTGGATGAACTGTAGATTGGATCGTCTAAAAAGAAAGAAACTTTAGACTGCTGTTATGGCTACAAATGCACACGAACTTCTTATCCCACCGCGCATTTATCACCAATGGTTATGCCACCATGTGCATTATTAATGCAGAAATTCGGTGAACATGTAAAAAAATTCGCCGCCAAACGTATGACACCGTGTCCAACATGTTAATATGGAACGTTACTTCAGCTAACCCAACAATTTTGTTTACCTTAGCTTCAAAGGACTTTCAGACCAGTGAAAAGGAAGATTTACGAACCCCAAAATCACCTTCGACCGCTGTGCTGGAACCCTTGCATGGCTCGCAAACTGTTGATTATGTTCCACTGCGTACAAGAGAGGCAACCCAGTCTTCAGCCTACTGGTCAGTTCCCAGTCCAAAAACAGGAGACCCTTCTCCCCTCAGTGTAAAATCGCCCGAAGTCAAGGTTTCTCCCGTCGCGACACCAAGGAAACAGGAGCTGAGTGTCACACCCATCTCCTCCAGGCTCCACAACGACTCGCGAGACAATGAGGGACCTCAGGCCGCAAACAGTGCAGATGTAGTTCAAACTGCAAAGCCACCAAGTTCGTCCTCTCCGTCGATTTCGGGGCAAAAGTCTCCAAATATTTCACCCAGAAACGGGCAACCTCTGCTTACGAAGCGTTTGTTTACGTCAGACGAAGAAGAAAGGACCGGCGCAGCTAATAAGTCTCCTGTCGATAAGCAACTGCCCGCTTTGAGAACCGGCAAACAAGAAACCTCAGAGATTCAGCGCATAGTTCCATCACCTCGAGCTGACCTTTTGTTGATGAATCCCCAAAACAATGGACAGGCACCATCTGGGAATGAAAATACCTTCCGATTAAATTCCACATCCAGAGATGAAACCTCAGGTTAGAACATCAATAAGCTAATATCATAGCCAGCTCCCTTTTGCCTGTGATCTTAGTAGTATAAGTATCATAATTTAATTGCATTGTATAACGAAGTCTTTTCGTATCTCACCTTACTATAGCAAAATGGCCAGGCATGTAAAATGAATTTTCAAACTCATTAGCTTATCCCAAAAAATTGCAGATACTCCTTTATACTCCTCTGATATACACTGATGAATACTTTTTGTGATAAAGATTGCGAGGAACCCATCCATTCAAAAATAAACGGATGTAACCTGTCACACTGTCTGTCCACTTCACCCTCGAAAAATGCGCCTAACTTCTCCGTGAATGGCAATAAAGAAGATAATGGGATTGAGCAATATTCCAAGTTTGAAGGTTTGTTTAAATTGTGCCTTAAATGCACTCCATATTTTTAATGGCTTTTTAGCGTTCCAGATTATTCCATTTCTAGGCAGTAACGGATTGGGTTTTTATATGTTAAAAATTTGGAAAGTGTCCATGAGGTGCACTTTCGACAGTAAAAAAATAAAGGAGACGGGAAAGTTTACAAAAGCTGAAGATGGGAAGCACTTTTGGCTCCATCGTTTTATTTTGGGCAATTTAAACTGGAAATATAGTAGAATTTCTGCTCACCTAAAGTAGATATCAGTTTAAACGGCTACCTTGGGCATTGGGCATGTTTTGTTGTCCTTAATGCCAAGCTTTCTACCAGTTTAACTTAGTTCTCTCAGTAATAGGCTGAAGTTGAGGGATTATTAAGACTTCTTCGATTATGAGTTTTTTTTTCATTTTCGGGTGTACCATAATCGGAATTGTTACTGTTGTTCCTCGTTTTATGCGTACAGTCAAAATTGCGTTTAGAAAAAATTAAAACCTGCCAACCGTTCAGTAAATGACAACGCTATTAAATTCACAGCATTACACTTGTCGTCATTAGATTTAAAACTTTATGCAATTCGTCTGCTCCAAATAATCAACATATACCTTTACGTCCTTTTGACACTTCACTTCTTGATTTTATTCACTTCTATTACATTGCATTTCTTGTGTAAGTTATAGTGTTACCATACATATAAAATCTATATTTTTCCAGTTATATTCTGAGTACTCCCGTTTTTATCTTATTGAAAGATCTAAATTTCAGAAAATGTTACTTTTCTTACAGCGTCGCATGAAATGAGCAAAGTTGATACTGAAGATAACCAAAATGAAAATATTGATACTTCCTTGGCACCAGAAGCGGACACCCCTCTGATTCAAGTTTCACCGACTCTTAATAAAAAAGTGATAGAACTACTGGACACTTGGTCATCGAATGGCGGTAAGCTATCACTAGACTGTGACACCAAAACCACCTACAATTCGGACCGCATCTACGGCGGTCGAGCAGTCTCACCAACGGTCAACAAGTTTGATGATATCATCTTTTACGCAAGAACATTCAATGAGGACCTGCAGAGTTATTTACTCGAAGCAAAAGTCAGACGGAAGTACTCCCAATGTAATTATACGCCTACAGTTGTAACGACAAAAGTCCTCGCCCCTAGTAAGGTCCATTCACCTGCGCCGGCTCCTGTTTACTCCAATGAGGGCTCGGACGTGGACGAGGCAATAGGAAATGTTGAACCAAAAATTATCTACGCAAGTCGATGCCCATCATAGAAGACCTTGGTGTTCATTACTTTGATCTTCTACCCCCTCACCAATGTCATTTATTTTTGCCTAAGCAACGACACCTTCAGCATCCATTATGCCTCCAAAGCAGATAACAGAGAGTACATTTCTCTTGATTTTTCCATTTAATTTGTATTTTTGTTCATTTTTAAACTTAGGGAAGATCTTGGTGCCATATCCTGTAAAATTCATGTGCTTCCGCATTTTGAGTCGTCTTTTTTCCTTGCAGATGAAGCTAAGTTCAGGGGGTTCTATCCTCAGCAAAGGTCCAGTTTCTTTCTGGCGGCTGTTTTATTCGGGTTTTTCAGCCAGTTTACAATGAGTAGGGTAAACGTTTGTACGCTCGAGTATGGTGACTCCGTTTAAAACCCCACAGTCTCGTGTGAGTGATGCTCACTTATCCGTCCTACTTTCAGGACGGAGCACCATACTTTTATTTTACCCTGGGGTTCAACCGAACAGTCTTTGCAGTAATAGAGCTGTCATTGGCGATAACCACGGAGTGTCCTGATTGAAAAAGGACAAGAAAACTTGGGATGTCCATTTGCTGTCGAGCGGTCAGTCAGGCTTAACTACCAAGCCTAGAAAATCCAGGACGGCCACACCTTTAGGTAAGCCTTGGTGACCAAAATAGTTCACAGCGATAACAAGAACGTTTCTGTTTCAGTTGGACAAAAATTGTTTTAAGTAATGTCTAGTAACGCTTATAATCTGAAAAAAACTACCCAAATTCGGAATAACTTGAGGACGTTGGCGTCAGCACGCTGGCCTGACTGAAGTTTTTTAAATATCTGGTGCGTTCATATCCACGTATACGGCTACTCTCACATTGGAAGTACTTATGAATATAATTATTGCTTATTTAGATCTTATAGCTCGCTTTAATGGCTATTCATGTATAAATATTTTGAATATTTAAGATATTTTGGATGTTTTGAGCGGACACAAACTAGCGTGTCAGTTGAACTTACAAAAATAAGGTAGTACTTCTTACGCTGTGTATGTTTTTTAACCTGCAGCCTTTCCTGAGCCGTCTCATTGGTGCTCTAGAATGCCTGGAGCACTTCACATTTGTTAACGAAACAACCTTCGCATATTGCTGGCAAAGACAAGGGGGACTGGAATGGCCATTTCTGGCTTATAAGCGGTCATCAGCCGCTCATACCCAACCCCATAGGGGTGCACCACCGGAGGATTGAACCCGTGACCCATTGATAAGAAGCCAAACTCTCTAAACATTGAGTCACGAGCTCGTTGTCTTGCCGGTTTTGATCGGGAATACTGATTTGCATTCTTTGATGAACGCTCATTGATCGCTAACGGAACTCACTCGTTCCACTCGGCCTTGAGGCTCACTTTCGAGCCCCGCTAGCAGCCGCACAGCGACTTGTAGTAGTAGAACAGGCAGACGAGCCATTGAGCCCGTGGCTCAATGGGTAGAGCGTTGGAATTCTGATCAACGGGTCGCGGGTTCGATTCTCGGGTGATGCACCACCTGGGGTGGATATGACTGGCTACCGACGGCTAATAAGCCTGATATGGCCATTCCAGTCTCCCTTGTCTTTGTCGGCAATATTCATCTGCCTTTACTACCACTACTAGCCACTATGTGGCTGCTGGTGGGGCTCGAGAGTGAGCCTCAAGTCAGAGCGGAACGTTCCGTTAGCTATCGGTGAGCGTTCATCAACGAATGCAGAACGACCTTTCCATTTCCGATGTAGTCATGGTGACATTGCGCCATATTCTAGGGAAATGATGTTTGGGATTAAGGTTAGAGTTAGGATTAGAACATGAGAATCTGAAGTCTTCCTAAAGTACGCCTGAGGATGTCTGTATTACGAGAGAGTCTCTACTCCCGTGTTTTACCGGGTTAGGGTTAGAAGGGTTAGCCTAAGAGCTACTCTTAATGTTAGGGCTGGGACTTTGTTTTATGCTTCAGTTAGTACACCAGCATAGTTAAGCCTCTAAAATTTTACAAACTTCTCCCGTTAATACGGAGTACTTATGTCGATGTCCAAGAGCACTCCTTTATAGTCACCTTGCAGATGGATTTTTAAAACAAGATCTAATACCATATGTGGTCTGAGAGATCGTGGGGCCGAAAATGTATGCTTTATTTTCCAATCAGTGAGAGGAATTTTGAATAAATTTTACGTTTGCCGGTTTCGTACCCCACCTCTTCGCTGAAAATTAAGGCTGAGAAAAGGGACCACGAAGCGCCAGACCGTACCTAATACCAGTTAGGAACTGCAATTTCAACCCTATATGAAGCACTTATTGAATATCGTAGGCAGTATACTGTAGAAAACTCACTAAATAAGTAATTTTTTTCAACTTCAAGTTGCCTCTCATGAAGAACCTTATGCACTGACAGGCTGCATAAAATAAACTCGACATCGCTCCTATATATATATATATATATGCATAACAGAATTACTAATTATTAAATGACTACAAAAAATACACAGTTATCCTGTGACTTAGAAACACAACTTTAAGTGCAATCGGATAGAAAGCTAAAACCGGAATTTTAAGCAACTTTGATGCACTTGCAGACTTTAAGGGCTGAACCGCGGAAAAAATATGGTAATTTTAAGTATTCATCACAACTTGCGGCACATTTAACACATAATGTAAAAAAAATTGAATTAAAGGTTTTCCAGCGGATCTCTCCTTTTCCTCGATTTCGAAAACCTTGATTCATTCTGCATTATGTTTGTTTAAATTGAAGATAACTGTGTAATACAAGTTTGATGCTGGCGAGGTTAATTGACAAAAATCAGTGGGAGGGCGAGTAGGAGAAAGAAGAAGCAGGCGGTTTAAGGGTTCTTGGCTAATTGACTAGCACTTATTCAATTGTCATTGGATGTTACAGGGCTTTTCCGTGGCAAGTGCGTACCCACTCTCTCTCACACTCTCACTCTCCATTAATCGGATGAGCTGGTTAAAGTCTACTCTTGCATGAGGTTTTTATGAAGAAAATCATGGAAGTATTTCTTCCTCCTGTTTATAGTTAAGCCGTTAAAACTTTTCCTTCATTTACCAAGATCTCAGATTAACGAACGATTTATTTTGATTCATAGGGCTCAATAAATGTATTGGCCAGAAATGGCCATTCCAGTCTCCCTTGTCTTTGTCGGTCATGTTATTCTGCCTATACACTTAGCTGCCTTACGGCTGCTGGCGGGGCTTGAGAGTTAGCCCCAAGGCACAACGGGACGAGTGAGTCCTGTAACCGATCGGTGAGCGCCCCAGTGCCATTGTCAATATTCCCGATCGAAACCGGCAAGACAACGAGCTCGTGGCACAGTAGGTAGAGCGTTGGACTTCTGCCCAACAAGGTCGCGAGTTCGAGGCTCGGGCGCCTCAGCGCCTGGGGTTGGGTATGGCTGGCTGATGACGGCTAATAAACCAGAAATGGCCATTCCAGTCTCCCTTGTCTTTGTCGGTCATGTTATTCTGCCTATAAACTTAGCTGCCTTACGGCTGCTGGCGGGGCTTGAGAGTTAGCCCCAAGGCACAACGGGACGAGTGAGTCCTGTAACCGATCGGTGAGCGCCCTACTACGATTGTTAATATTCCCGATCGAAACCGGCAAGACAACGAGCTCGTGGCGCAGTGGGTAGAGCGTTGGACTTCTGCCCAACAAGGTCGCGAGTTCGAGGCTCGGGCGCCTCAGCGCCTGGGGTTGGGTATGGCTGGCTGATGACGGCTAATAAGCCAGAAATGGCCATTCCAGTCTCCCTTGTCTTTGTCGGTCATGTTATTCTGCCTATACACTTAGCTGCCTTACGGCTGCTGGCGGGGCTTGAGAGTTAACCCCAAGGCACAACGGGACGAGTGAGTCCTGTAACCGATCGGTGAGCGCCCTACTACCATTGTTAATATTCCCGATCGAAACCGGCAAGACAACGAGCTCGTGGCGCAGTGGGTAGAGCGTTGGACTTCTGCCCAACAAGGTCGCGAGTTCGAGGCTCGGGCGCCTCAGCGCCTGGGGTTGGGTATGGCTGGCTGATGACGGCTAATAAGCCAGAAATATATATATATATATATATATATATATATATATATATATATATATATATATATATATATATATATGCATGACAGAATTATTAATTATTAAATGACTACAAAAAAATACACAGTTGTCCTGTGACTTAGAAACACAACTTTAAGTGCAATCGGATAGAAAGTCAAAACCGGAATTTTAAGCAACTTGGATGCACTTGCAGACTTTAAGGAATGGAACGCGGAAAAAATATGGTAATTTTAAGTATTCATCACAACTTGCGGCACATTTAACACATAATGTAAAAAAAATTGAATTAAAGGTGTTTCCAGCGGATCTCTCCTTTTCCTCGATTTCGAAAACCTTGATTCATTCTGCATTATGTTTGTTTAAATTGAAGATAACTGTGTAATACAAGTTTGATGCTGGCGAGGTTAATTGACAAAATCAGTGGGAGGGCGAGTAGGAGAAAGAAGAAGCAGGCGGTTTAAGGGTTCTTGGCTAATTGACTAGCACTTATTCAATTGTCATTAGATGTTACAGGGCTTTTCCGTGGCAAGTGCGTACCCACTCTCTCTCACACTCTCACTCTCCATTAATCGGATGAGCTGGTTAAAGTCTACTCTTGCATGAGGTTTTTATGAAGAAAATCATGGAAGTATTTCTTCCTCCTGTTTATAGTTAAGCCGTTAAAACTTTTCCTTCATTTACCAAGATCTCAGATTAACCAACGATTTATTTTGATTCATAGGGCTCAATAAATGTATTGACGAACAGAGAAATAGTCTGGAACGACGCTTGTTCTCGTACCCTGTTGACGGAGTCGATTGTTCGTAAACAGAGCATTTGGCTTGGGAGCCAACAGTTCCAAAACAAACTAAAAACAGTCTACTCTGATGAATAAATGTTTTTTTTAAGTTCAAAGACGTTTTGCCCTTCGAACAGCTTTTTCTAATGTTTTCGTAGATCTAGTGTTCATCATTCGAACTTTTCAAGGCATTCCCCTATGCTAATTTCGTATTTTTTCTGGAATGTCCAGAGGACACATTCGCCCCACCGTCCTTATTAAACATTTGACTGAGTATTCTTGTGGTTCTCTGGATAAAAAGTTTATCTTGTGCAGTGTGCATGGATACAGTACCTAAAATTCAGACAAACACATCAATATGCATTCACTCGGTTTGGATTTCGCAAGAGTTAATCAATATCCTTTTAGTACTTCGCAAGAACGTAATACGTGACCCAATTCCGCGAACAAAGGATACGTCAGCAAGTAATACGGAACCGTTGTTAATAGTATTTTTTTACGAAAATGAAGAAAAGGAGTGCAACAACCTAATCCTAACCCTCTCTATTGTTTTCATTAGGGTTAGCATTCGTAGACGCATTAGAATGCCGCACAAAAGTTTTTTTGCGTCAAGTGTACGGATTGCGAGATCCGGTGGCTTTGCCTCACGCCGGCCGCTTTGTGCGATCTCATTCCTAGCTGCCCTGACCAACTTTTATTCGGCCCTTGGCGGGAGTAAGAATGCGGCCCACTCTGCGCGATTTTTCCTTATAAAAGTAAAACGGATGAGTTTGGAACCTACCCCGGCGTCCTTAATTTTGCCACTTGCAAAGTTGCCATCTGACTCGATACTTTGGTCCTCCTACCGCCAACAAAATATTGTGTGACCCTTCTAACATGGCAATGAAGGCTAATCCTATTGAGCACAACGGATATGGTTACGTTCGCATTTAGTAGGGTAGCGTATTACACAATGGCCTATCCTTTGTTTCCTGAGTTGGTTAACGTATTACAGTATTGCCTAGTACCTTTCTAAATTAGGAAGTTATTGCACTTTTAAACACTTTTCTGTATGCTTTTGGCGTTTTTAAGTGGAGAATTTATTCATTCAGATGAAACCAGCCTGAAAATTCACCGCTTAACAGATGCTTGAAAATTGCTATTCATAATTTAATTGAAAATTGTATTTTTTACCAATTAGAAATAGGTTTTGATCTCACTTGACCCCTAACGGTCTAAAAGTGCACTTCCTGAGCAAGTCAACAATTCGCGGTGTAGGCTCAAGAGTGCGGATAGCAAACCCTACATAAGGGTTATTCAATTCAATTGAGCTAGCATACAAATGGAGCTTGAATCAGTACTGTAGATCCAGCATAACTGCAATGCGCTTAAAGCTGAATGGTTAGCTGGATACCCTTTGAGTCCTTAAAGAAATTTTACCTATCCAGTTGATTTTCTCAGTGCGCCTACAGTTACTCGTTTCCGTTGGACAAGAATAAAGACACAGGCTTTTCCAGCCATTTTAGTCTAGTATTGAATAAAGTTGGTAGACAATTATGCAACAAATGTCTGCGGGTTAAAGTCATCAATTCCATTAAATTCTGATTTATACTATGCATAGCCCACCTGCATTTCTGAAAGACAAAAATGTCTGTTCTGATGGAAAACTTCAAAGAAATTTTTATGCTTAAGTTGATACTTCAGAGCATTTGAAAGAACATAATAAGTTAGACCGTAATATTTTCGGTACGCTGCATCGTGCAGCAATTCCTTTGCATGTATATTTTTTAGAAATTCGTGCATTCGTTTGAAAGGGCACACATACGACAGGAAAATAGGAATCCCCGGGTACAAGAGGTAATCTTCAGCGAAATTCCAGAAAGAGGTAATGGCATTAAGTCATAACCCTTAGTGTCCTTTAGGGTACTGCAGGTGGTCTTGCGCCAAATGTCCGGGTGAGTTAGGGATAGAGTGAGCATGGTTAGTATAAGGATTAGGGTGAAGACTAGGGTAAGGAGATTTGGTCTTACTGTTAGTAACAGGGTTAGGGTTAAAGTTATGAAACAGGGATAGTTAGTTCCGGGAATTTAGCGAAGGAAGCACTTGTAGTAGCATGAACCAAATTCTTCAACAACTTGCCTTTCTGGGTAGGAATTACCTTCGTAAGCTACACTGGCATAACTGTGTGCATGGTTTGTTTTATTCTAGTCAAACTTATTTAATCTTTGTTGTTTTGCTTGTAGGTATGTTACAGTTATAAGCGACCCATCTTTGAGCTGATTTTGAGCTTAATTACAAGTGGGGTTAAGATTGCGGTCAGGGGTTAGAATTAAGGTTAGGAGGGTCAGCTTTATGGTTTTGGTTACCAGTGTGGTCAGGGTGCGGGTTAAAATTAGGGTACGAGAATAGGTTCCAGGAAGTTTGTGCAACGCCAGCTGTAGTATAGTGGGTACTTCTAGCCAAAGAAGCACAATGGAAACTTGAAACGTTTGAGAAAAGCTACCTTCCAGAGTTCGTATTGATAAAATATAGAAGACAGCAATATCTAGTTCTGGCTTATTTTCATTGACCGTCAGATCTACAAGATTATTTGGCTTACGAAGAATCCGACGACAAAGCTGTTACAGCTAACTTTTGTGAAAGTTGGCACTTAGGAGCTAAGCACGTAAGCAATCGTCATAAATTATTTAAAAGAACATAGAAAGTAGGCAGATGAACATTGCCGATAAATACAAGCGACACCGTCTTTGTCGGCACTGTTTATCTGCGTATAGCACAAGCCGCTGTTTGACTGCTGGCGGGACTCGAGAGTGAGGCAGAACAGGACGAGTTAAGCGTCCATTCGCTTATGTAGAGACGTTGGTTATAGAGACGAAGTAAAAACTCTACAGGGTTGTTTTCCACCATTTTTTAGAAAATTTGATGTTTTAGTCTGATAATTTTTTTATTGTCTCCCTGTATCAAGTTGCTCAGAAGGATTTCCGGTAAATAGCACTTGTGAAGAGTAGCAGCTTTCGTATTTTACAGGCAATAGCAGTGGCCTTGGTTTTCACACTCTTCCATTTTTTCAATAAAAAACTTAAATTTTACGATTCTCCTGATGCCATTTCTGGCAGACAGGACACTTATATCCAACAAGACGAAAACTTTTTTTATCTTTTGAAATCCCTCTTTCTTTCTTTCCACAATAATTCAGTCGAGCAACTTCATATTGTGTATATCACTTATTTGCTCAAGACGAACTCTCTCTTCACTCTTGATAAACTTTGTTCTCTACCAAGACGATTATGCTCGATACTGCCTTTTGTCATGTTCCAGTTCGGCTTCTTGCGTCTTTCATGCATTCTTTCTGACTACTTTTTCCTGCAAATTTAAAGTTCCCAATTTTAGCCGAGGAAATTTTTATTGTCAGCTCTTTTTGAAATTTAGGTCTAAATTGATGGCTCTTGAGAGAAGTCAAGAAATGTAAACCAGCAGAAAATACGAAAACGCCCACACTAACATGACAGGGCAAATAGTTGCTCACTCGAGTATTGCAACCTCGACTAATTGAACTTACAGCAATACGAGCTACGTAGGCTAGACACTGGTGTTCTACTTACCTCAGTGTTGGTCTCTCCCTTTCATTGCTTATTTGCTAACATCATTTTTTCTAAAAAAATGTGTTCTATTGAACTACTAAATTAGAAAGATAAGTGTCAACTCGCTTGTTCTCTTAGATGAGACCGTTACTTCGTAGTCATTTTGAACAAGCTCCAGCTACGTTTTCCTCATTTTCCGGAAGATGAAAATTACGTAGAAAACCATTATTACGCTTTTTTTCCAAGGAAAGAAACTTTCTTCCCTAACCATTTTCTCTCAGTAGTATCTGCGGTCTTAGTTAACAGCTCTTGAAACAACTATCGAGAGAGCGTATACTGGATTAGAAAAAAAGACTTATGGTTCTTAACTCGGCGCATAGTTTTTCAAGAGCACTAAGCATACTAGTTAAGATATGTCCTTAACAATTTTAAAAAACAAGGTATTCGTGTGTTTCCACGCAACTCGACCCAAAAACTGGAGCGATAAGGACATGTGTGGTCATGCAGCACTCTTCCTGTCACATTTATGCCTGAGGAGACTTTTATCTTTGGTGTTTGATCAAAAGCCTTATTAGATGACGACGCAAGACGCTGTCAGATTTAATAAAAATCTTGCCGGGTAATCAGTGCAGTCATTTAGATCTATTTGCTAATCGCTTTGATAATTAACAGCGAAGTTAAGCATGAGGAGACCGTTATGTTCCATTAAAATATTAAATTGGCCGATTTTGCACTGTTCTTATTATCTTTTCCACGGCAGATTACATTTGTCTTGCGCCACCTAAAACGTATCTTTTAATGATGACTGGTAAGCTTGGGCCATTTTACTTGGTCTTTAAAATCCTTTCCATGGCCTTTTTGCGTTGCTGTGAATGATGGTCTTGTTGAAGAAAAAGTACCCCCAGGGGAACGTCACACACCAGGAACGTTTATTCCCCTCAGTACGGAAAGTAGAGGGCAAAAAAAGACCGAGGAGTCATTTTCCTAGTCTACGAAGGCCGGTTCGTCTGCAGTTCCTCTTTCCGTTGTTTGCGGATGGCCAGAGAAAAGAAACCTGAAATAAGCGGGTGGCGGAGGACAGAGTTGTAGTGAAATCGGTCAAGTTCTGCCCTCCTTCTCGAGTCATACTCATAAGCCCTCCCCTCTTCTAAACATTACCGTGCTCCCTCGAATACAAATTGCAACGCTGTGCACACACCTCTCACAAGCCTGTATTTTATTTTCCAGTGAAGCAAATGCTCTATCAGTTCGTAATGAGTACTGTGGTACAGCGAGTTTTCTAACTCAATCGTAAAACGCCCTATCGAAAAAGTTAATAAGCTAGACCGCCACCGACAGAACACTGAGCACGTAGCTCAAATAACAGCGCGTTCGAATCCATGACCAAAGAATCCGAGTTTAAATCTCTGTTGTTCCAAACTTGGATTTCGGCATGTAGGACCGATGACGGTTGATGCACTAGAAATGCTATTACAGTCACTTATGTGTCGGTAATTTTACTCCGTCAATATATATATGTATGTATATACATCATATATACATCATATATACGATGATAAGGTGAAACCGGCAAAGACAAGGGAGACTGGAATTGCCATTTCTGGCTTATTAGCCGTCATCAGCCAGTCATACCAAATCCCAGGTGTGGATAACCCGAGATTCTAACCCACGACCTTTGATCAGTGAGTGTAACCCTCTACCATCTCAGGTGATCGACGCCTGGGTTTGGGTATGACTAGCTGATGACGGCTAATAAACCAGAAATGGCCATTCTGGTCTTCTTTATCTTCATCGGTTTCACTTTATCATAATATTCCTCAAGTCGCTATGCAACTGCCTGTGAGGGCTCTAAAGTGTGCTCCACGGCACAATGGAACATGCATCTTCATTAGCCAGATCGGTGAACACCTCACTATAATAATATATGTGGTAAAAAGGCGCTAAAGAAGCAGGTAAGTGGACGTACTCATCCCATTGTGCCTAGGTATACAGCCCTTACAGGCAGCCGTATAACGACTAATAATATTTACCGAACAGATAGTATCGATAATAGAGACTATCTGCCTTGTCCCTGTTGGTGCCCTTTACTCCTGATATGTATGTAGCTTAACCACTGACTTCGGGACCATAGACTGCGGTACAAATTGGAAAAGTTTTCTTCCGTATGAATATTTTTGCCGTAAAACTGACGGTGGTAGAAAATGTTGTCTTGGAAAACCATGTCTTTTTGCTCCTGTGATTCAAGAACCTACACTTGGTAGCTGTTTCAGTACTCACCAGCTGAGTGTTATCTAACCTTTTTTGCAGATAAAAACCAACTTTTCGGCCATATAGTCTTCAAGCAATCTGAATTATTGAGAGAGGGAGAGAGAAAGAGAGAAAAGAAAGAGAGAAAGCGGGAAGGAGGCAATTGAATTCTGTTTCGGAAGGTTATTTTGAAGAAGTATAATCAAGTTCCCTTAAAGATCTGAGGGTAATAAGATTTCTTAGACACATATTTGGCCTAGCTACCTAGAATTTTAATCGGTTTCTGCGCCTACGAAGGCAATTCCTATGTACAGACAAGAAATCCAACGCTTGAACCTTCAAACCTTCGTGAATCCAATGTGTCACGTAAGTTTTGTAATACAGACTATCCAAAACCATCATCCCCCATTGACTGAAAGGTTTCTCATTTTGTTTTTTTGGAACTCGTAGCAGTTGCCAGTTTATATCTACTCCGCCGTTTCCCTTTAAGAAAATTAACTGACCTCAAAGCTGACAGGGAAGTATATTTGCTCTTGCAGCCAGTTAATCAATACACAACTCTCTCATTAAATATGTCTTCCCGCCAATTATCCTGTACCTTTTTGGGGATACAGAAGTGTTCGCAATTTAGGCGATGGATTTTCACTTACGTGTGACTAATTGGTGTTTTGCATTAGGAATAGCAGAAGTGGTTAAACTTTATTCTCCAAAATATACTGAAATGTTCGTGCATTCCAAATAACACAACTGATATGTACGTCATATGGCACACTTGAACGAGCTGCCTCGGCCAAAGACGCAAAACAAACCCATCTTATGAACAATGCCGACAAAGACCTGGGAGACTGGAATGGCCACTTCTGGTTCAATAGCCGTCGTAAGCCCGTTATAGCCAACGCTAGGTGTTGCCGCACCCAAACCGCGACCTGGTGATCCAAATCCCACGCAATAACTATTGAGCTAATTTACTTGCTTGTTTAAATCGGGGTTATGGATATTCGTTGATGAACGCTCACCGATCTCTAACGGAACTCACTCGTCCCGCTCTGCCTTGTGGCTCACTCTCGAGCTTCGCCAGCGGCCACACAGCGGCTAGTATTAGTAATAGAGGCAGATCTTAATAATTACCTTCCCTCAGGTCGGATATGACCTTGTTTTTACGCATCCCAGGTACCTTAAATTCCCTCTTATCTAGAAACCTATTCTATGCCTTGACTTAACGTAAACGTTGAAGAAAGCAACACACAACCGACCAAATATGAATGACCGGACTCACAGCATGCATCCCTCTGCATCCGCAAACAGAGGATTCAAAGCCAAAAGTTCTGCAATGGAGAAACAGTACGATACCAAGAATTAAGCGAAATCACCAGAAGACGAATCGATCAATTAGACGAAATCAACATTGGACTTGGATCCCATTAGAATCGAGTTCTGCTCTGGCAACAAAATAACCACGGCGCCGTATCCTAACACAAGTATGCCAGTTGGATATTCCTGTACTAAACTTTTCAAATGCACTTCAATCATTTGAAAACTCCGAGACCCAGCATCCTTCAGTTGTATATAGGCTTCCCAGTCAGTCATAAAACACCCGCATCGGACAATCTTCATCATAATGCTATTGCGCCATATTACCCTCATTCACTCCCTAGGTTGTTTGCACAGTGACTAACCATTTCACCGTCATTTTAGCGATAGGTATTTTGATCATTCCTACTGAATGCAGCAAAACTCCCTTTAACATTTCATGCCGATAAAGTATCTGCTCCCTAGGTCGTCATTTACCACCTAAGTTTCCTTCTATTGCACCTTCAACCTATCCACCAGTCAGGTCCAAATATCCTCCTTTAATTAAAAAAAGCCTTCTTAGCTCAGTACTGCAATCCTTACTATTCCTATTTTCCGGTGTCATCACATTTTATCGGTGGTCAGGCAGAAGTTGGCAACCCGTGGTGTCAGCGGACGACCGGATGACCTAGATATCTCCAACACCCACTGCTTTGATACACCTTCCCTCGCACACTCGAGGGCCAGTATTTGACCCCCGTATCTTGAACATGCCCTTTTTACGATAGCAAACACCCACACACGTATGCACCTTCCTCCCCCAACAACGTAAATGTCAAGCTTATCAATGCACAATCTGTGGCCTGAAAAATAACTTGATTCGAAATTAGCAGAACTAACTTAACTGAATCTTGAACGAATGAATAAATAGCACATGCAGAGTAGGTCTCGAGGAAAACAATCTTGCACGTTAAGAAAACCAAGAAACGCTGCGGAAATTATCATATGTGCATCAAGTCAGCTTTGGAATAAAGGAACATCGAGCAAGGCAGTGACTTCTGCAAAATACCTGTTTTGACTGAATCTAACCAAAAATTCCCGGATTTAATGTCTTTAATCCTTACTTGATTGTGGGAGTAATGACAGTTATCTCAGATGTAACGAGGGAGCGTAAAATGATAGCACAAAATTTACATTACCCAGGTATCAATGGGATTAAAGCTAAAGTCACCCTATCAGAAGCGTGGTGCTATATCATTCACAATAACTTCTAACTACTGAACACGAAGACTCGAGGAACCCACACAAAGAAATATATTTGAGATACAGTTCTCTCGGGCGATATTTAATCTACCCCACGGCTTTAAAACAGCATTAACTTTGAAATTGGTCACAAAGTAATAATATGTAGGATGGGTGACAGAACTACTAAAATAAGATGTCAGGGATCAGACGGTCAGTCAAGGCCATAACGGACATTGTGCTTTTTACATGGTAGCTTCAACCCGCAACCGCAAAGCTGTTTCCTCGTGGATACTAAGTTCCTAAACTATCCTGAAAAGAAATTATTTGCAGTGTTCGAAGGAAATCTTTTTATGTAGACACTATAATAATACCTACCGTAGACAGCAGATGCACATAAGCACCTGTTTCTCTAATGGAGGGCTTGCCTCTACGTGTGAACTTTCTACCAAAGGAACATTTGCCTACTCAGAACTTGCATTTCCGGTTTTTATACCAGATGAGGTGAGATGCCAATAACTACGTTCTTAATAGAGGGGGTAGAAGCTCTATTTTTATCAAAATTTGATTGGTCAATCTGCGTAATTTTAGACCCCAATAGGCGGTTTGTATTTCACAGTACTTACAGTCATTAAGGAAGTGGCTGCGAAGTGGCTGCGAAATACGGACCGTGTTTCAGCCAAGTTAACTTCCAAGTATATGTACATAATAAATAGTCTTTTGTTCGGCTATAAGTCAATCAATACCTAATTCATAAACGAACTAAGTGCAATGCTGGCCATTTGCGAAGCGCTTTAGTATTAATGCGGTCAATCAGTATCGCAGATAAAATCATGGAATAGACCAAAGAATAAGACAGAGACAACGGAAGCCCTGCTAGAATAAATGAAATTGGGTTTTATTAGAGAAAAGTTAGGTGTGAACGCTAGGACAAGAACTTTATTCACCTGAATTTTCAAATTTCTGCTCGATCCCATCATTCAAACATCAGCATCAGACATGGGTTACCTCTGACGATGGGTTCGAGCATGAATCTGAAGCGTCAGGTGATCTCGTCTATATCTCAATTACTTCCTGGGACTCGCATTATCGTCTGTACTAAAGATTAATTTGTTTTCAGAAGAGGAATTATCATTCTCGATCAAAATATTTTGATATCCTTCCCGAATTTGTTTTTAAAAAAAGAGTAAGAACGTGGGCATTCATTATCGATATGCCCTAACAAACCACTTTATCAAAAGAATATTTATCAGCAATGGTTTTTAGCGATTGTATTTCCTGCTTAGATGAGCTTAAAAAGATGACTTAAACAGTCAGCTGCGGATACCAGGGCGTCCGAGAATAGCAGATAATTAAAGACGCACCAGCCATCCATCGCATTTTAAGGCTTTGATCAGCATAACCTGGGTGAACCACTCTTTTAAGGCAGCCAACCGGGGACACGAAAACAATGAGTTAATTATTACTATCTGGCGAATTCCAAGGGTTTCTTTAATTTTTGAACTGAATGTGAATATTTTTTATAGAAATAGCTAATATTGCTTATAGAAATGCATCTAATTTTGCCGATATTTTTAAAAAGCGTCAAAAAGTATAGGACATTTTGGAAATAAGACGATATTATCCTAAAGAAAACACGAAAGAAATAACCTTTTCGTTTTTGAATCTCCTAGACTCTTCCAAATGTTTATAACCATACTAAACGCATAAGCAGCCTGAACAGTTTTCAGTTGACTCTTTCATATGTATATCTTTGGTCCTCGAGCAATAAGCTGTCAAATTTCTAGTGATTACACTGAGATTGGTACGTGGTTCAGGAGCTAGGTGTGACACGACTTAAAGGGATGTTTTGAAAAAAAACTAAAAAGAGCCTGCAGCACTGTTTAAGAAGAAAATCGTTGGGTTTTTAATGTTTTTTTAGCGAATAAACCTTTTGCAAACATATGTGTGAATTGAAGAATGATAGAGGAATTTGAGGGAGCAGCAGTTGCTGGTTAGAAGCTTTCGTTGAGGTACTCGATTCCACTTCTTGAATTGCTCGTTCTGATGCCTTTTGGTTCATGTTTTGTAGTTGAGGAGTTCGAAAATTTAAATCGCAAACACGTGTTTTCGGTTATTCATCCTCGGGCCGATAAAATTATATTGATAATGAAATCATACGGGATTGATGGAGTTTATAGTATCCATTATTTATTATCATTATCCATTTAATTGTACCGGCCCAACGATAAATTTCCAAAAACACGTATTTGCCTATTTGACTTTTCAATTGACCATGTGAATATTCTTAGGAATTAAGGATCTGTTAGAAATTAATATTTGTCTATGAATTTTCCAGTCGTGTGCCAAAATACATGGCTAAGAAATTACTACTTAATATCACATAATTTATACTCCAAGGCCGTTGCACAAGTGAGTTCCAGATCGAGCGCTGTTCCTTCGCCATGTTACACGCTTTACCTCTGTATTTTTTTACAAAGAAGCTTACTTGTTTTGCTAAATATATTGATCAAACTTTGTGTGCCATAAACTGCGGTTGGTTTGCGCAAAGAAAGACCTCATAGTGTATACAAAGTTTTAACTCTGCTCGGATATCCAAGTCGCGCTATCCCTTGCGTAGGCATCTTTCTAGCAATCCTAAGCTCAACGTCAGCTTCGTTTACATCATGAAGACAAATGCAAAAGAAAAAATCTATGACAAATTTCAATCAACATGACGTTTCTGTGTAATGACTTTCATAAAGTATTTCCCCCAGCAGTGAGTCAGTGCAAAGTTGCTCTCGAAATAAAATATCAAATTTAAACAGACAATTACAGTCACCGATGAATAATGTTGACAAAGACATGGGAGAATGGAATGGGCATTGCTGGCTTATCAGCCGTAATCAGCCATTCATACCCAACCCCAGGTGCTGCGGTGCCCAAGGCTCAAACTTGCGCCTGTTGGTTAGAATTCCAATGCCCTAATGAGTCAGAAATAGCTATTTCAGTCTCCCTTGTTTTTGTTGGCCTTCTTACACTGCTTTTACTACTTCTAGATGCTCTGCGATTCTTGGCGGGGCTCAAGAGTGAGCCCCAAGGCAGAACGGAAGGAGTGAGTTTCGTTTGCGATCGGTGAACGTTCGCCAGCGACAGTCACGGTTGTCCACATAATGGGTGTTTTATGAGGCTGCCAGTTGGTGAACGGCAGACAGTACGCTTTGCCAAAAAATGATGAATTGATTGTGGCAGCCCAAAAAGTACGCTGCATGTAGACTTGTTTGTTTTGTAACAACACGGTTTTATATAAGTAACTTTAGTCTGGACTGCGAAAAACAGTCATGTTATGTGTACACAGTACTTCCGTGCAAAAACCCGTTTCCCGACCTAGGGCTAACTAGCATGATAGTCAGAGGCACTGCGGAGGAAAAAGTTATCTTGACTAATTTCTCATACCACGTACCTGCCCCTTCCTTTTTCCAGTCTAAAACACTGCCAAACTCAAAATATTTTTTTGCCTTAGAAGTGAGTTAATTCCAAAGATACATTCTTGATGAATCATCTGCTTATATTTTTCGTTGTCTTTTTTCTTATAATGATTTATGAGATGTTTTTTTTTGTCTTTTACGGAACCCGTGTATTGCAGATGAGCATCGCTTGCCCCATTAATTAGTTTCCAAAAAACGGTCATGGCCTGCGGTTGTGAAGGGTAAGATACTTTCTGAATAAGAAAGTTAATATCACGACTACATAGAGAAATTCACAAAATTTACAACCTTTTTAAAAAATGCCTAAATGGAACCACATTAATTTGATTGGCTTCGGCCTCCTGTGGCGGATATTGAGAACTGCAACTATCAGGATAATATGGGACGTTCTATGGGAGACATTTATTTGGGACCTGACAGCGTGAGTAATTATTTTAGAGACCGGAGATTCATGCATACAAATCTCATTCCATGGTGCGTGTTGCCTGATTTGTAGGTCACCAATACTGACTGTGAGAACGGCGGGTCCCCGGGGGGCGCCTTGTCACTGGTTCATGAACACTCACCGATCTGTTACGGCACTCACTCTTGCCGTTCTGCCCCGCCGGCAGCGGCAGAGGAACTTTGCCGACAAAGACAAGGAAGACTGCAATGGCCAGTGCTGGCTTATTAGCCGTCATCTGCCAGCCCTACCCAACCCTAGGTAGTGCACCACCCGAGGTTCGAACCCGTGACCTGTCGATCAGAAGTCTAACGCTATAACTCCCTGTGCCATGGGCTCGTTTTCTTGTGGGTTTAGATCAGGTTTATTGACATTGCTAGATGGAAGCTTCACCGATCGGTTACGGGACTCACTCGTCCCGTTCTGCCCCGCGAGCAGCCGCTCAACGGCTAGTATTATAGGCAGATGACGGCTAATAAACCAAAATGGATATTCCAATTTCGCTCGTCTTTTTCGGTTATTTTCATCCACCTTTCCTTGTTTTGACCTGCATCCTGGGTATAGCATTGTCACTTTCATTAAGCCACAACTATCTTCCAGATCTCAAAATGAACATTTATTGATGGGAAGACGAAAATGCCAAAAGATTGTCGTTTCGGTAGTCACGTTGTCAGTTGAAATTTTTATGTTTTTAAGACATGACCTGTCATTCCCCATCAATTTGGTCGTTTTTTAAGAAACACCCGAACGGCGTCTGCATCCCTTATTGCGCAGACGCACAGGACTTTTGCGTATATTTTCGCGGCAACGATTCCCCCAACTAAACTGCGAAAAAGTGCCTATTTCATTTGAGGCCAGCTCGTGACGAGCTTTTGCGTGAACAGTAATAAGGACGATCAGTTTAAAAACTTCTTCTATTGACGACAACTAATACCTTGAGAATTGTTCAACTTAGTCTGTGAATGTAATTCTAGTCATTACCGCCATTCATGTTTGTTTAATAAGCTTTGTAAAAGTAACATCGAGCCTTTTACTGAGGGCTACAGGCAGGCAGTTACATTGTTGCTACGTGTATCAGGAGAAGGGTACATCACAAATTCTCATGACACCCCGAACATTTTATGAGGCCCATCGACTCATTGTCTAAGTTGCTCAGCTAGCATTCATATCACTCTAAACTGTATTCGAAGAATTTGACCACTGAGTCATCGTGGTCAAATAAATCTTCTGTCACCTTATGCGTATTTCGTTGTCACCGTCAAGACTGATGACAAAGTCTTCTCCCTCCATCACTGCTTGGCGGCTCATTAACTCACAAATACAAAGTGCTTGCAAACAGACACTAAAAATGAGGTTCATTTGTAAACTCTCCGTCTCCCTAAAGAGCGCCATCAACAATGGAGAGAAAGCACCAAAATGCGCATAAGGCTCCAAAAATTATAAGCCCCTAATTCCCTGATATGTCTGTTGATGCATGTTTTTAACGTCGTACTCCCTAGCTACTAAAAATTAACTGTGTCCGGCGGAATAACATTCTGTGCTCGAAAAAGTTTTTGATGCAATTTGAAAAAAACAGGTTTCACACATCAATAATAGGAATTTCTAAACAAATTAGTCGATAAGTATCTATCCCATGCTAATGGGAGATTAACTAAGGTGGTGTGGTTTATAAAACGAAAAATTTCACTGGATAAGATAGGAATATAGAATGAAAAGCTCAGTTTGGCTTCCCGGGGGTACTACCTATCCGGTTTGAATGCAGCATAAAAACCAGCAGATTTGTGTTAACTGCTGCCACAACTTAGGGATCATTGTTTTAGCACTTTGGAATAATATATAAACCAATAACTTACAGCTTTTCCCACATAGTCGTTGACGAACGCTCACTGCTCGTTAACGGAACTCACTCGTTCTGCTCTGTCTTCGGGCTCATTCTCGAGTCCCGCCAGCAGCCGCTGGGTGGGAGGGCCTTCTAGGTCTAGGAAGGAGGCATAAGGGAATATGTCGATCAATTCATTGTACTCCAGGCACCGGGACTAATTTAGGCCAAGGCGTAGAGTTCATTGAGTTTAGGGCAAAATCTGAAGCAGCTTCACGGGGTTGAGCTCGTCAGTGACCCCCCCCCCCTCCCCCCAGCATTCCTGATGTTTTTGTGTATGCTCCAACTTTCAGTATGAGAAATAAGTATATAAAATGTCAGTTAATGAGACATCAAACTATTAGGTTGAATTTTGGCCTGTTTATTCACAAGTTTCGTCGTAATTTAGTCCACTGGATGTCAAATATTATCGTTTTGCTCTGTGACCATCTCAGGAAATTGGAATAATTTTTGTTTGCCTGTTAGCCTTGTGATTATATATTATCTTACTATTTCTTGGTATGAGCTTATGAGATTATATGTTAAGGAAAGACGTAGCTTCCAAGTTGGATTAGTATGCACTTTTACCCCGTGTTGAAGTGCACAGATATTAGAACATGCTTTGCGGGCAAAAGCTCGTACTACTAAAATAGGTGACACAAAGAGGTGCCTCATAAGCATGAATGGTAAGCAAGTAACAATGGACAAGATTTAAGAATTGTAAAATCTGTTTTCCTGTGATAAATGAAGTTTTATGAGCAGCATATGTAGCAATCAGAGGGTATAAGGTTCATTACTTGTAGTTTTTCTTGTGAATAGATCAATGGTTTGGTCGTATAAAAGATAGGGCAATACTTGATCTATTTACCTGTTCTAGATGAACCATAAAAGGAAAGAGTAGGTTGAAAAACATATGCTTCTCATGGTTTTAGAGCTGTGCTCTGAAATAAGTCATATTTTTTTGAACTTAACCTTTTGATCCAATATTTCATTTGTCGATTTAATGACTAGTTTCGTAAGGTTGAGGCACTGTACTTTGCTTAATAGCTACGTTTATGATAGTGTGTGGTCACCTTATTTAAAAATATACTTTTACCTACGTCTTTAAGGAAGTTTCACTTCGGATATTTTGTCCTAATGCACTTCTATCCCCTTAACTTTTAACTGAAAGGGCATTCAAATGATGGAATGTCTCCTAAAATTGAAGCTAGGTCACTCCTGTTTTGTTTTACTGTGGTTTTTTCCGTGGCATTTCTAGTATCACTTAAGCCATTTTGAACTATTTGAAAATATTCTTGTTTTTTATCTACTTGCTTATTTAACTGAGGTCGTTTTGAAGTCTCTGGATGTCAGCGGGTCTGACCTTATGCCTATTATATGCATGTGTACCACTGAACTTACAGCATTTGGATGCAAACCTGGAAAAGTGCGTCTTTTTGCCATCCGCTATATTTAGGCTCCAATGGCATTGTTGCCAAGGCATATAAAATACTGATGCAGGAAAAGTAGACTGCGCATAACATCCTGTTCATGGATCGAGAAAGCTACTTACATTTAGACCTCTGTATGGCTATGAGAGAAGTCAGATCGACGTGTTGGTTAGCTGTAGAATGCTTCTATGACTCATAGCAGTCTTTAAATGATAATATTTCCTCAAAATTGTACTGATATCAGATTTTCCGGATCGAAAATTGGCAGACTGCACTGTGTTGGCAAGAATGATATTTGCCGCTAACTGATCTACTTTTGCTAAACATCTGCAAGTTTATCGTGATTCTTCTGTGCTCAGAGGCTGCATTATGCTTTGCATGTTCGTATGCGAGTTTTATATAGTTAGCAGATATAAATTCTCTCAGTGGACAATAAATCGCATTTATATTCGTGGACTAGAAGAGGTCCAGTTTTTCACCTTGAATCGCTCTAGTAGGTGTAGAGACTTCGTTCTATATCTGAATTTTCCTATGTTTTTTGATGCGAGTGGATAAACTCAACTATGGGAGGGAAGCAAACTCCATGGTTAACTATCTTGCTCATTAGTGCTTTTAGGTTAGTTTCATCAAATACTGCCGTGCTTCAATTAGGACTGCCAATTAAAATGAATTTGAGGCAATAAAGATGGCAGGAATTTGATGTTTTTCGAGTTAAAGGGTAGATGAACAAATGGTTGTAGTCTTTTCAAGAGTTTATCGTTTGCTTATACATATATTGCTTGTTCTAGGGTTTTGGCAATTGCTGGTATTCTATGAACTTCATAGCATTCTGGTACAGTAGTTGTGCTACCTCATGAATTGTCAACCGAAATTCTGGAACCTGTTTTCGATTTGAAAAGTGTATTTAAGTAGGGCTGTTATATGAATTAACGTGCAGCATCGTCCCAAGATATTTCCTCCACGTCAGGATAGCAGCCACGAATGAGCTCCTTTCCGGCTACCTGTGAAACTGCACATTATAGTTAATTATTGAGCTTGATTTTTTTATGAAATCGGATGCACGATCGTTGCAACAGAGTGTAGGATTTATATAACTTTCATAAGATTTCATGACAAATCTATAATAAATGAAAAATTTGCATAAAGTGGGGATCAAAGTATTCATAGAAAAATGAGTAACTTTCAACAACAAAAAGATATTAAAAATGGCGTTACACTAGACAGACATAGAATTGTTTGAGAAAAACGGGAGTGTACAAACGTAAACACTGGTGCCAAGAGTGTAACTTCCTGGTAGTTGGCGTTCACCGATTGGTTACAGGACTCACTCGTCCCGTTGTGCCTTGGGGCTCACTCTCGAGTCCCGCACAGCAGCTAGGGATATAGGCAGAATGGTACTACCGACAAATTAAAGGAGACTGGAATGGCCATTTCTAGCTTATTAGCCGTCATCAGCCAGCCATCTCCAGCCCCAGGTGGTGCTCCACCCGAGGTTCTGTGAAGGATTAATACCAAAGTTAATATTCCCGATCAAACTAGTAAGATACCGAGCTCATGGCGTAGTGGGTAGACCTTTGGACTTCTAACCAACAGTTTGCGAGTTTGAGCCTCGGGTGCCACAACGCTTGAGGTTAGGTATGGCTGACAGATGATAGCTAATAAATCAGAAATGGCCATTCCAGTCTTCCATGTCTTTTCGATGATGTCATTCAGAGTAGCCTCAGTCTACAGAACTCCACAATCCATGTTTATGCGCTCATCCGACTGAACAAGACAACATAAGCATAATAATGGCTCCTAACCTTTTCAGATAAATCCGAGGATCATCAACCCCAAGAATTATTATAATTTGCTGTATGTGCGCAACTAACTGTTTGATGCCTGAATTATATGTATAATTGGAATAAAAAGTGCAGCTTGATAAGGGCGAAGGAGATTTTAATTTTCTGGGTGGGTAGTCACAAAAATAAATAAACTCATATCTAGAAGTCAATTAATGACTGAAAGAATGGATTATAATTTAAAATGTAATCACCAACTCAACATTTTCTGTTGCCCTCGTAAATTTACCGTAAGCTTTCTGATGATGGTGGAGTCAGCTGTCTCAATGGTTCCTTGATAAGTCCGTCAATACTTTATGGATTCATTCGACCGCTTGAAGGAGTGGTTCCTCTATAGTTGATGACTGTCAAACTTTAAAAATAAAACAGATGGCTTTTGAATGCCTATCACTATAAGGTGCTTTCAGATGTTCTTGTATCGATGGGTGACGGTTTGAATCAACTTCTTAGACTCACCTCATAGGGAGGAAACTCGATTGACAAAGAATTTGGACGTCCACGTCCTCACAACAAAACATCCCCGGAACTGCAGAGGCCCTTTTACTCCACCTTAAACATAATATCCCCTTTTTTACTCGGCCTGAACTGGTCAGCCATCTTCCCGGCCATCAAACTGGAGGCATTATCAGGGCACAGGGGACAACCGACCGCAGCGTAGACTCAGCACCAACTGGCTCCAATTGTTAGCGTGCATATTAATCACGCATGGCCTGGTCGGAAAGCTGCGAATTCATTGTAGCGTACCTGGAGCCAGCCAAAATCCGAAACACTCAACTTCCCAGCCCAGGGAGCACTCCTGCATTTAGCTACCGCATGAACTTATCCGGTTATATATGTACACGCGACGGCAATTACTCAAATATTATTTATCTTAGAAATTCAGGTCGTCGACACACATTCCATCACTGCATGGTCCTCCAGGTCAAATCCGCAGACATGAAAGCCATACCTTACTCACGCATCAACCCTTCAATTATGTTTGCCAATCTTGGCGATGATGGGCGACCAATCATGAGTGCTTCTTTGTACGCATGTGACAAAGTTCGACCGGGACTTTGTGCCGAACTAATCACTGCGCCCAATCTCATCACCTGGAGGTCAAATGGTTTGGAAAAGCCACTGACTAACCCAGGTCCCCATAACAACACATCCTCAGAACTGCAGAGTCCCCTTTCATCTGCCCTCAATATAATATCATCGCTTCTTTTAGACCGCCTTCCCAGGCATCACCAGGGCACAGATGACAACTGACTCAGCACCAAATCACCCGCACTGGTCTTGTTGGACAGCTGGGATTCCAGTGTAGTGTAACTGGAGGAAGTGTCTGAAGTCCCGGTCAAAACACAATATTCGCAATTTCCTTGTCCAGGGAGCACTCGCACATTTGTCCCCCGCATGAACTTTTTCGGTTATATATGCATGCACGACGACCATTACTAAAATATCCTTTGCCGTAAAAGGTCAGTCACTGCAGGGACCTCGCCGGTCAAATACGCAGACATCAAAGCTACCCACCCCTTACTCACGTATCAACGCTTCGATTATGTTTGCCAACTTTGGCAATTATAGGCGACCAATCATGCGTGCTTCTTTGTGCGCGCGCATGACACCTTTTGGCTGGGGCTTTGCGCCCAATCTCATCACCAGGAGGTCGAATGGTTTCGACGCGTCATCGGCCATTAGGAAAAGGAAAATGGAATGCTGTCGCTCTGGCGGTACCATTATTCGTGGCGATTCGGCGCACTGCTCATTAAAATGACTTGGGTAATCATGACGCGCTAAGGATATCACTAAGGTATGTCCATAGTTAAGATGAGACAGTGCGCTGTTAGAACGAAGGTCAAATTGCAAAATCCCCCTTTTATGGTCGCTCTTATGGCATCTCTCTCTCTCGCTTCAATGCTACCCAAGCCAGTGTATAGCAGTCGTCGAATGGTGACTACCAGTCAAGTTAGTCACTGTTCCCAATTTGATATTCTGCCGATCTGAATGTTAAAATGGAAGAATAGAGTATATGCAGCATATGTCGGCTTCACTGTAAACAAATTCAATTTTCTGCGCGCATCTCATGGTTCACGAGGTTCGAATAATCGCCTCTGCAAGTTGGCCAATGCCCTGCTTACGATTCACTTGAGACGACGTTCCCGAAAATTCAACAACCTACTTTCTCAACTGCTTTTACGAGCGCAGACCTGTCCCTCCACTTAGCGCGTTCTTATTGAAAAGTCCACCTCGATCTTCTTCTTTAACTTACCATCCCTCCACCGCCTTTACCAGTTCGCACTTTTTCTCAACAAATTTCCGATCAGACTCCTTTGCGCTAGTAGTATCTCCGCTCTCAAGCAAGGCGGAACTAACGCTTGCAAAACAGGGCTACAACCTGAATGGAAAAGGGGGGTGAGGTTAATAAAAGTTCATCATCACGCCAAAGTGCTCCTCACCCGCCCGTTCCGCAAATAGAGCCTTCTGCTCTTTGTTTTCGCAACAGCTGACGCCTAGAGGAGAGCCCACGCCCGCACCGGCGGTTGCACTGAAAGTACCTATGCTGGTGAAAGGCGGCAGGCGTCACCAGTTCTCATCCTATCCGGACGCCATATTTGTCACTCTAGCCTGCCGGCAATGAATTCAGTCTGGCAACCAAATAAGCTCTACCGCTGTCCGCCGACTCCATCACCAGAGCGACGCAGATGTCGGGAGCATGCCTTTATTTTAGACGGCATTGCAGTTTCCAGCATCTCCAGGGAGTGTGCTCAGTACACTTGCAAGTTCGTCAGCATCTATCCGCCTTACAACGCTGTCAATGACATTAATGCGAGGAGCTACTTCAGAGCTAAAGGTGTCAGGAAGACTTTGACTCGAACAGGACAGGTGAGAGGCCGGTGACTGCATCATTTATATTTCCACAAACAGGCAGATTTTCTCAATCCACCAACTTTTTATTTCTTTTCATCTTAAGTTTTGCTGCACCTGCTTATTTAGCTTATCTGAGGTGCACATATTGACACCGAGACCATCCAACTGCGTGATGACACTTTGTTAGATGTTTCTGTGCAGAACAGTCGACACAAATCTTGCAGGTCCTGTCGCGGCCAATGTTCTAGACAGTGTAGGTGTCCTCGGCACAGCATCCTACTTTTATAAATTCATGCACCTCGGGGAAGGTTCTGGTGGAGATTGCAGCTTTTTGTACCTACTCACTGTCTTCCCTCGTCAGTTAAGAAGAGTTTGTCTGTGTATGCATGACGCTATAAATCACTAGCCTGTTCTGTCAACTCTCGGGAAAAACTACAGATCCAGGCTGCTCGTAAGTTAATACCTTAAAGCCTCTTTTGAAAGATGACTGGTCCACTCTTCAGTTGTCTCGAAGAAACTTCTACCTTTCCATATTTCCTCCTTTTTTAAAAACCTATCGTTTTTGGAGGCTGTTTGTTCCAATTAACATCTATGTTAACCACTAGGGCCAAATATGAAGAAAACGCATGCCGCCTTGGAAGTAGGAACGAACGCCAGTTCCACGTAACGCTTCAATCCGTCTTTTAATTGCTTGACATTCCTAGTGATGGCTGCTACTGCCCCACCTTATGTCGCAACCCTGATCATTGCCGTCGAGTTCAAGCATGAAATATTGAGGCCTGTGGTTTGACTCTCTTTCAGACATTAGGAGCGATGCGAGGTAGTTTTTGTTTCCATTGTTAATTGCATAATCAGAGAATTTGAAGACACTGGCAAGAATTATCTTCACTAGCAAATTTGTCCCTCTACATTTCTGTTATCTAAATATGCGAATGATTAAATAAGTGATTAAATGGGTTTACAAAATATAACGACATATTATTTAATTTAGTAAGTAACTTGATCAGTTACGTGAGTACGGTCATCGGCCTACGTTTGGAGTAGGCTTCCCCCACTTTTTCTAATCAATCAAAATCGTGGTGGTGTGAGTGACTTTCGCTAAGCCTCAGAACGTTGTGTCCCTTCTTCAGAATTTCACTATCCATATTCCTATCGTTTCAGCCGAGGGAGTAACAGTGATATTTGGTTGTCCATTTTACCCAATTTTGCTGATTCATGGGACGAAGATGGGTCAATCTGGAACCAAATTTTAAATCCTGGATATAAGCCAGGTCATACTTTGAATGTTGTGACGGTGGTGATCTGAAAATTTTCATGTTATTGGAGCAAGGTTGATGAGGTGAGGCATGTAGTAGATGCTGCGCATGTCGGATTTTCTTTAAGCTATTTCACCTGTGTGTCACTGTTCTGCACCCACTTCCTAGCACGAACTGCAATTTCGTGCTAGAAGACAATGACCATGGGCATAAATGGTTAGTGCAGCCGATAATGCGCCAGACCCTGAAGGTAATTGAATTTATGTTGAACATTTTTGAATGAATATCTTTTTGTAATTTTCAGACTGATGTTTGAACTCCTTTCAAAGTCTTTCACACTGCCGTAATTCCACATACAATTTGTCACATGTTTTTTTTCTAAAAATCACGAATTTTATGTATTTTCCATATATTAAATATGCCAAATTTTCATTGCTATATTTTCCTTACCTATGCTTCATTTTTTTAATCGTACAGGCGAATGTACTGACAAAGGTGGTTTCTGGCGTTGGAGAAACAGCAACCATGCCTAAAAATTCGATAGAGTATCTCCAAAAACGCAATATCAGTGGGTGTGGTCACTCCGAATACACTGTTGCAGGACATCCATCTGGTCTTCAGGTCGTGTCTTCTCCCCTCTTTCGAAGGCAAGGAAACAGAGGACAACGGCTAGGGTCATCTCACTTTACGGGCGCATTGCATCATTCGTGAACATAATATTCTGTAAATTTAACAGAGTTGTGTACTCATATGAAATAAGTAGAACGTTATTTATATATTCTGTATCGGAGTATCACCTGGTTCGGATCACACTTGGTTCGTACAGAAAGCTTAACCATACGCTGCCGGGGTCTGTTTGGCAAAATTGCTGTTTCTCCGAATTTTGAACTTGTGAAATACAAAATATTCACTTGTAATCTAACTCCCAGAGCAAAAAAACTCATTATCTCAATGCAATGCCATAGTGAATGTAGTAGATCCCAAACTGAAAATCCCTTATTGCCGTTGGGATTTCAGCGATCACGTCCGTCTGCGTTGCATTCAGCCAATTTTTTACTGCATTTGTCGAGTTTTCTATAGTTTTTTGCCAACTACGCTGGACTTAACTTTAAGATAGGGTGTTCGTTGTAATCCACATAATGTTGCTGTCCCTTGTTTACGTTTCCGGTTAGTTTGCTATAAAACTCGTTTGGTGGAACGGGAAAAAACCAGAAATATATCTTCAGCACAATGTGCACTCTATAAAAATACATGTTTACGTCATCATAGGAAATTTTTCCCGCCTCAGGAAGTTCTATGTAGTTTTGACTCTTTGAAATGCATTTTGTGGGTTTCACGACTTCCTTAGGGTTAGTGAATACCGTTTACTTCATGTTTTTGAACCCTTTTCACAGGAAGTGCTAGCTATTTCTGGCCGTCAGCTTAAGCCTCCAAAATCTGTCCAGGTTTCGAGGATTCGCCTGTAAATCTACTTACACAGAGATAACCTCTTCTTGAAGAGAGGAGATGATTTGGGCTCTAGACTTTTCTTGAAAATAGGAAGAGATTTTGACAACCCCAATGGTCCATGTATCTATCGGAGCTTCTGGACTCGATCAGGACTCCATCGTCAGAAATCTGTAATACCAACTGGCTTTTGCAATTTAAGCATTTTCTGTTTGATCGTGGGCTTGTTTGAAAACTGGATGGCACCAGTTGATAGCCTGGTAGGCCGGGGATTCCCAGAGTTACTACCAGGGACTATAATCCTCAAACCGCCCTCGACTAATCTCGTTGCCAACTCGCGCCATTTGCATTTTGTCCAACGAGGTTTCCTTCAGGCTCTGATTCCAAGATATGGTCGGCTGGTTGAGATAACTGGTCATTCCTCGGCATCGTCTACCTACGCCCCTCTGTATGCGATTTTGACGTTCTTCTAGCCTGGCCTGTATATGTGTAGGGACGATTGTCACACCATATTGGCCACTTGCCTTTAGATTGTCTTGAACTCACGTTACTCGTTTGCGCATTGGGCTTCGGGTCAATGGATGACTCCAACGATATTCGCTTCGGTAATGCGTGCTGTCAGCTTGGATTACATTTCTCATATGCTTAAGAATATAATAGAGCTTTTCTGGACCTCTTTTTTTGTGCTCACTGGACGAGTACTGAAATGGTGGTTGAGAAGGTTAAAGTGTGATCGTAAATCGTGAATGGGTCGGGTAAATGTCAGCATTCCTGTGTTCGTTCCCTGCGTCATTTCAGGACTTGTTGACCCTTTGGAAGATGCAGCTTCCTTTGTGTACCATTGGTGATGCACGAAGATCTCTACTGTGTAATTATCCCCCCCACATCGTGGTAGCCCATTCTACCTTTAAACTGAACTTGACGAGCACGTTCTTAGAGGCAGCTGCTCACCGTTCGCTTCGTTTGATAGTATTTCGGTGCCATCTAAGCTTCCTTTCTGGAGAGTTTTGTAACATGGTGCATAGGCCCGCACGCAAATTTGTCTCCGACCTAATAAGCATTGCGTCCACAGCTAAGCGTGTGTGCGATCAACAAGCAATGAATGTCACAAAGCCGTCTATTTTGACCCTTTTTCACTGTGAGGATGGACGAATATATGGGTCCGAAGGCTCAGGCGGATAAGTTGAAGTTTCCAGCGGTGGATTTCATATAACCGTTTATAATTTGATTTTCTTGTTAAAAATAAAGTGTATTCTATAAAGGTTTCTAATCTTGCCCCGTAAGCAGGACGTGGTGAGTGGCCCTCTGCATATTTCCAGGGAGAGTAAATCTTCCGTGTCCTAACCCCAACATGCTCTCTCATATAAATTTAAAACTTAGACCTTCTCTTAACCCGAACCCTGCAGTTAGCAATAACCCTAAACTAGACTGTAACTTAACTTAGCGCTAAGCTTAACCCTAACCATAAATGTTACCCTATTTTCTTGGGAGGTTGGTGCCAAGACACCTATACTGCGGGCGGCTCATGTTGCGTTTAGGGGGTCATATAAATCATCCTTACCAGTTATTCTACCGTAAAGGGAGGTGGTTTTTAAAAGGAACCTTTAAAGGTATGCCTCTCAGTAAGTAAGAAATTTTATTTTTGTTTAATGACATTCTTTTTTAACAGTGATGTACTTTTAAGCCAAATATTTTACTTATTTTTGCAAAATATCATGTGCAAATGCTTTTATAGCTTCATAATACTTCCATTCTATTGGAGTTTAGAGTGTTTTTTCTTCGTTAGAAAGTGCTCTCAGGCTTGATTTGGAACCTTTAGTTCTAGTCGTCTACAGCTACATGTATCCAGTTATATAGTGACATGTTATGCTGCTAACCAAAGTCCTCGATGCGGTATAGAATGCGAGTTATGGAAACCAGTTAGTAAGAAGGGAATCCGGTTGCTGGAACCGACATTTAATTTATCTGACGTTTAAGATTCATCCTTGAAGTGATAGTCAAAGGCAGTAACAGGTAAACGCAGCAAGCTCAGAGCGGGTTGCAGAATTTAATGAATACTCTTACCAATTTACCATGCACCTATTATAATTTTCAACCCTTGTGTTAATCAGTGATGCTTCCGCCTGATGTAATTGTAGCCTAATTGTCAGCATCCTAGTCGTTAATCGCGATGTTGTTGATTGGTTTAATAAGTATTCGGCCCTTTGACTTGAGGAGTCTATCCGCGTGCTCCCGTGTGATTAAGTACTCTGTCCAAGAAAGGTCTGAGACCTAGATACGAGGGATGGAGATCATGGCGCCTGTTTATGGACCGTGATGTGGACGGCCAGCACATAAACGCCGGTTCAACCGTCGATACCATCTATGTCCGCCGTGTTCCCCACTACATGCTCGGCGGAGGGACGGTGACAAATGCATGGATTAGTTTATTGTGATAGTAGACTTAAACAGCATTTATCGCACGCTCTCCTGCCCCACCCACCTGGGGGTGGTGTCATGACAAAGAGGACTGGGGGGGTGATCGGATGCAGACGGCTTGTGCGCCGTGAGCTTGATCCTAGGCGTGCCGCCACATCTAACCGCCCATGTGGGAATTTATCCGACCGCAACCCCAATAATACCTGCCATGCCCTGCTCTGGCCGCAGTGTTGGTCCAGCGCAATTAGGAACACCATCACCGAAGTGGATAAGGGTCCCAAATCTTCCTGAGGAATGCGGCTCATCGAATTTGAAGGTTTGGCCGGGTCCCGCCAAGTGAGTTGCGACTTGAGAGTTGGCATCATTCCTCCTCACTCTTGATTCGTATTCCACCGTTCACTAGTTCTCCGGCTTTCCTAACGTAGCTGTCTTGCTCGCAACTATGCTAGTGACATCAAATGGCCTCATACGTTTCTTGTCATCGTAGTTATTTACACACCCCCATCATTTAATGACTGATTGTTGCCGCTGGGCTGTGAGCAAAACTAAATCTGAGATGCATGAGAAGGTGACTGGTGCCTTCCGATACGTTCTTGGCAAAGGTGAGCACTCACGAAACGTTGGAGCTGATGAGGTTTGATCCTTCGCCTAGTTTGAATAATTACCTATTGGCATAGTTGAGCTGGTAGCCATTTGCCCCGAGCAGAGCCCTTAAAGGAGAGTTCTTCAAAGTGTGGAACTGATATACCACCATTTTCTTCCGGTTCATTCTGCTGTGTTTCAATGCGTTGCCAGAGTCCAGGCACTCAGAGGGTCTGTTTTAACCTTTCGTTCTAACAAGCAACCAAAATCAACTTAATTACGGGTGACGAACGAAAATAACATAGTACGGAGCACGAACTGGGCGTCAAGACGTGACCGTAGCCTATGCTTGTCGGTGTCCTCAGCTCGCGCCAGTCACTATGCACACTCATTTCATCAGTCCATATGTAGGCCCTACGATGCCTCTGTTGCACGGAAGGAGAAAAGACAGTCAGGTAAATCCTGGGCTGCTCATCTTCATGGCTAATCAGTGTCATCATCATTACAATAAACCTGAACCTAGTTGACGAACGCTCACCAATTGCTAACGGAACTCACTGGTCCCGTTCTGCCTTGGGGCTCACTCTCGAGCCCCGCTAGCATCCGCATAGTGGCTAGTAGTAGGAAAGGCAGATGCGCAATGCCGACCAAGGCAAGGGACAGTGGAATGACCATTTCTGGCTCCTTAGCCGTCATCAGTCAGTCATACCCAACCTCAGGCGGCGCACCGCCCGAGGCTCGAACCCGCGACCCGTTGATCAGAAGTCTGCGATCAGAGGCACGGACTCAATTTCATGCCGTTTTAGATGGGGAATAGTAACAGTCGTTGACGAACGCTCACCGATCGTTAACGGAACTTACTCGTTCCACTCTGCTTTGGGGCGCACTTTCGAGCCACACAGCGGTTGTTGGCGGGACTCAAGAGTGAACTCCAAGGCATAGTGGAACGAGTAAGTTCCATTAACGAGCGGTGAGTGTTCCTCAACTACTATGTGGGAAATGCTGTCAGTTCTTGTTTCATATATTATTCCAAAGTGCTAATACAAGGATCCGTAAGTCGTGGCAGCAGTGAACACATATCTTCTGGTTTTTTATGCTGCATTCCAACCGGATAGGTAGTGCCCACGGGAAGCCAAACTGAGCTTTTCATTCTATATTCCTCTCTTATCCAGTGCCATTTTTCGTTTTATAAACCACACCACCCTATTTAATCTCCCATTGGCATGGGATAGGTACTTATCGACTAATTTGTTTATAAATGTCTATTATTTTTGTGTGGAACCTGTTTTTTAACTTACATAAAATAACTTTTTTTCGAACACAGAATGTTATTCCACCGGAGACAGTTAATTTTTAGTAGGTAGGGGAGTACGACGTTTAAATATGCATCAACGGACATATTGGGGAATTATGGGCTTATCATTTTTGGAACCTTATGCACATTTTGGTGCTTTCTCTCCATCGTTGGTGTCATCCTTTAGGGTGAAGGGGAAGATAAATTAGTAGTATTAGTAATGTTGATTCGGGTATTAGTACTAATAGTAGTATTAGTCACCGTAGTGTTAGTAATATTCGTATTATTCTTAGTAGTAGTAGTAGTAGTAGTAGTAGTAGTAGTAGTAGTATTAGTATTAGTAGTAGTAGTAGTAGTAGTAGTAGTAGTAGTAGTAGTAGTAGTAGTAGTAAGAGTAGTAGTAGTAGTAGTAGTAGTAGTAGAAGTAGTAGTAGTAGTAGTAGTAGTAGTAGTAGTAGTAGTAGTAGAAGTAGTAGTAGTAGTAGTAGTAGTAGTAGTAGTAGTAGTAGTAGTGGTAGTAGTAGTAGTAGTAGTAGTAGTAGTAGTAGTAGTAGTAGTAGTAGTAGTAGTAGTAGTAGTAGTAGTGGTAGTAGTAGTAGTAGTAGTAGTAGTGGTAGTAGTAGTAGTAGTAGTAGTAGTAGTAGTAGTAGTAGTAGTAGTAGTAGTAGTAGTAGTAGTAGTAGCTTATAGCACACTGTCTTTTTGACAGCAGATGAATTTTTGTCCAACCTATTAGAAAGGAACAGGAGAATATTCATTCAGACTGAAAGTATGCACCTGGAAAGTCATAAAATCAATACTAACGGTTATTATATGGGGGTTAGCTGATACACAGTCATGGCAACACAAACGATATTATTTACCATAACGGCAGTGCAGGTACTAGCCAAAAGCCTGGACACATGTTTCGCCGATATCCTGCCGCTGCATGGCACAGCTGCGAGGGGTTTGGCGCATCAGTGGGTCCTCCAGCGTTCCCTGTGAGCTTCCTGGTAGATACTCCACATTCGAAATTGTTGTTTTTAATTTCCTCCGAAATTAATCTCTATCTTAAAGTAAGTTAGTATTATGGGCGTGGAGGGCAAGTAGATACGCATAGGTGGGGCAACTTCTACCAGTCACAGTGGGATAACCGCAGAATATTCATTAAATTTCTGAGGAAATTAAACCTCAACAACTACCAGAAAATACATAGGAAACGCTGGGGGACCCATTAGTGAGCCGAATCCCTTGCAGTTTTGTCATGCAGCTGCAGAATATCCACGAAGCATTTTTTGGGCTTTTAGTTAGCATCTATACTGCCAATGTAATGGATCAGGTAACCTCTATAGCTATGACTGGCCGCCTGTTGGCAGTTTAATTAATACTATGTGGTTGTCTAGTTGTGGATGATAGACGTCGGCCCAAATATTCCTTTACACTTTCAGTCTACGCCTATAAAGCCTCAGATATACTGGTTTACTCTATGTTAGATATTACTTGCCGGGGAAATTAAAAATCAAAAATTATAATCGTACTGCCCGACTTCCGAGTACAGCCGCGATAATTTCACAGTGGGGCATCCAGCGTTACTTCTGAGGGGTACTGGTTCAGTCTCGCAGAAACCGCTTTCAGGCTCTGTGAGTTTTCCATTTTCAACTGTCTGCCTAGAAAAATATATGTTCTGGTTAGTCGAACACAGATGGTTTAGTCCTTCAAAATTCCACCTTTCTTTATCTGCCACAGCAGTATCCTTTGCTCAGTAATGAGCTCTGCAAGTCTATCATGTTAAGAACTGAATGCTGTCCACTCCAGATGGAAATCTGTCATGCTCTTTTTGTTGAAATGACTCACCCAGACGGATAATTCAACCGCAGAGTCCATTACGACTATCGTTAGCAGTTTCGATCAACGCTATCACCTCGCTGCCTAGACGGCATTAAGTGTAATTACTTTCCTGCTCACCCGCCCCTGTCCACCTTTCCCCCCCCCCCTTCACTTCCACTTCATTCGGACATCCTATCACGCGCGTACGTATGGCGGGCAATGCGGCTACTCAGGTAGGTTCGCCATCCCCTTTGGCAACTAATGCATCTACCTTCGAGGACCGGTTGTGAACACCGACCTTCTCCTCGAGCCATCAACATGGTTTTGCCTGCAGTGAAAAGACAGTGGTGGCGATTGACCCCTCCTCCTACCCCCTCACCCCCACTCCGCCGCGGCCCTTAGCTCCCAGTATCCCGCACGGTGTCTCGTCCGCTAACCTCCTTTTTTACCACTAACAGCGAACTTAGTGTCTGTCCCAGGTGCGTTGCTGCTGCTGCTGCTGCTGCTGCTGCTGCTGCTGCTGCTGCTGCTGCTGCTGCTGCTGCTACCTCGGGCATGTCAGTCGGATGCGAGGACAGGGGGGAGGGAGGCATTATCGCGCAATCGTATACGCTCATGCAAGCGTCCTACCTTCCCCTCACGAACTAGCCGTGACCGCCAGCCAGCTGTCCTCCACTGCGTGCCTCGCCGACTCACTGTCCTCTAGGTTAGGCAGACTTCCAGGTTTGACGATGAACTCGGGTGGTGGGGTTGAAATCCTAGCCACGAGCAGGCAAGCCCTCCGTGCGAAGGCGAAAATCCTGTAACACCGCTAGTAGTAGTCATAGTAGTAGTAGTAGTAGTAGTAGTAGTAGTAGTAGTAGTAGTAGTAGTAGTAGTAGTAGTAGTAGTAGTAGTAGTAGTAGTAGTAGTAGTAGTTATTTACTATTATTAAATAATTATATTGTTCGACATCAGGTACTAGGCTTTGACGAAGTGTTAAAGCACAACAAATTGCAGACTACTAACGAACAAATAGTAACGTGGAGTTAATTAAGTATACCAGCACTGGTATCTTCTGTAGTAAAAAGATTCCTGTGAAGTGCATTTGGTGACCGCAGTCAATTTTAAGTACTGTCCTGTAACTTTGAGGGATCTGGGACCAGAAGGAGGAGAAGATCCGGTCGCCGGAAAAGGAAGCTTATCAGCCTGGGGTTTCGGATGCTCACTCGAAACCATCATCAGAGACAGTCAGAGAAAAGGGTAGTAGGGGCGCAGGGTGCGCAGCATTTAGAGGGCGCATTTTCTGGACAACCAAATGTCTGTTATAATTAGCAATAGTCGTGTTCATCGTGATGATGGGTTCGAATGTGGATCCGAAACGTCGTGCAAATAAACTTCTTGTTCCAGCGATTGCATCTTCTTCTTCTGAACTGCTTCCTGGAATTCGCTTGTTTTCTTCTATCGGCAGATCGGGAACCTTTGTACAGACTTATGGAAATTAAGGATGGTTTATATGGCCTCCTAAACAGGACACAGGAATAAGAACCCCCCGTCCCAATAATAAAGGTATCCCTCCGCATAATTCCATGAAGGGTGTATACTACCATCTCCTAACCCTTAAACTAACCATAACCCAAAATTAAACAGTAACCCTGATCTTTATCTTATACCTAAACTTAGTCTTACAGTTAACCCAAGCCCTAACGTGAACCCTAAAATTAACTCTTACTTACCTTAACACTAAACTTAACCAGCAACATTACATATAACCCTACATTTAACCCTTACGCTAACCATAAGCCTAATCCTATTTTCCCTGGAATTTGGCGCGATGGCACTCGTATTGGGGGTGGTTCCTGTTCCCAGCTCCCATTTAGGGCGCCATCTAAGTCATCTTTGCCCTAGGTATTGTGAATATAGAAGGAAGAAATTGCCTCGGGATTCCCACCGCTCGTAGAAGAAAATAAATTAAGGATAGGGAGGTGAGTAGGAAGAAAGAAGTTGATTGATATAATCAGCCGATCGATACGCCGTTTTCGAACCACTGTAACGTAAAGAGCTAAAACAGCAGCTTGGCGGCCAGCATTCAATATCATCAGCGGGAGAAAGGTTAAGTGCAACGTGTAAGTCGGCGAGGCGAAAGAGACACTGAATATGGGAGCTGCTGGACAATCTATTCTGTCCATGCAGCGCAGGAAGCCAAGATGATAACAGCATTCCAATACCTGGCCAAATTCCAGCTCTTTCGTCCTCAATTAGGCATTCTATTACAGTTAAACTGCAGAATATCTGCTAAAAAGCGGATCCGACTCTGCCCAGGTCGGTTGAGTCAAAAGTCCACCACAGGGCCCCTGGAGAAATGGAACTGTAACTTGGCAGTGCCTACGAGCGTTACCACTGAAGGGGAGGTCAATATCACTGGAACAAGAGCTTTATTAACCTGACGTTTCGGATTCTCTCTCAAACCCATCATCAGGGACAGTTGCGAAAGTGGTTAATAGGGGGCACAAGGTACGCAATTTTTATATGGCGCGGTTGCCAGGCAACCGCATGCCTACTATAGCTGGCAGTCCTCGTGTTCATCGCTGGGCGTCGTAGTTGATGCGATGGTTGCTTTTTGGTTCATACCCGAGTCGTTAATGGCCGTGATTTCATCCCCGTTGTCCATTCTTGGCGTGCCGATTACTCACGATTTGGCTCACTGTCACCGGGACTGCTGGTCATCCGCGTCATCCCCGCACAGCTAGTTATTTTGCCCAGGTGAAATCGCAAAACAGAATATTGAGGTGGAAGGCCGTTACGCTTGTTAATTGAATGTGACCGATAAAATCGTGACGCACGTAGCTCAGGGCTCACACGGTTGTCACCTCTTGCGAGAATTTCGGCCTCATCAACCTTGAAGATGTGACCGGGCTCCGTCGAATGAGCCGTGACCTGAAAGTTTGCGTCATTCCTCCTCACTGTTGCAGCATGCTCAGCTATTCGCGTCTAGCGTGTGTTTACCGGGCAACCGCGCCCTTTAAATACCACGCTTCTTGAACCCTCTAGTACCCTTTCCGAAACGTCAGGATAATAAAGCTCTTGTTCCATGATTGTGCCTTTATCGTCGCGAGTACTTTCTGGAACGCGCCTCTTTGTTTCTATTAGCAGATAGTTACTCCTATTTTCTCGAATGAGTGGAAGTATGTGCGTAGTGTGACCTCCTCGCGGTTATTCTTGTGTGTGCGACGAGTAGGTGACTGGCGGACTGGATGTCAGACTGCAAAGGCTCCTTCATATGGTGGCCTCTATAGCACTCGCATTCAGATGGAATCCGGGCCACCCACTTGTTTCTGGAATATTTGTTCCATTGTGTGCCGCACGCGTTCATGGGCTCTTTAACTTTGTCAGCCACTGTGACCAAGTTCGCCCCTGGTCCTCCTGGCCCTGTCTTGCTTCCGGATTCAGGAGGATTCACGTAACTCACCGTCATGCGCTAGCCAAGCTCAGTGGCGTACTGTGGATAGCGCTGTTCGCGACAGGCGAATTGACACGAAAGTACGTTGAAGAACTGAAGTTAGATCAAGGGGTTGTTTTTGGCACGCTAGTTTAAATTAAAATTAAACTTAAAACTGCGCTTTATTCTGTTGGTTCAAATTTTTTTTTGACCAGAACAGGTACAGCGATAAGGAGCCTTGATTGCGCTATCTTTTCCGAGGAAAGAATCTGCAAACAACTTCTAGTTCCTTCTGCTTACAAGCGCCCAGCAGATAAAATAAAATTAGTACTACTCCACTGCAGGCTTACCCTTAGTCCTAAAGATAACTATCACACAGTAGGCAAACCTGCTTTCGTATACATTTGATTTTAGAAAAATCTATTACCTAAGTTATTGCACAAGTTTTTTACCCTTTCGGTTTTCGGGATATCAACCAGTCTGAATCCAACCCGGGGGAAGTGAGCTTCCCATGTGCAGTGAAACCATTCGTCCAAGCGCTTGATGGAGGTCCTGGGTCACGCCTCGTGTTATTCGTCGAAGCAATGCGTTTCAGATTAAATTGTTTGTAGAATTAAACATTTTTACAGATTTTAGCAGCCACACTTAAGACACCACCGAGCAAATGGGGGCTTACCACGGGGTCGATTGTCCTGTGAGCTCACTGAGGTAGGTACTTAGGCAAGCAGACTGAATCGAGGACGCTGACCCGTAAACCGTAGGTTGCGAAGTGTTTGTGGCAGCAGGACTGAGAGGTATTTTGTACATTCATATTCTGAATTTTAATTAGAATGATAGCAATTCGCCCACACTCCTTTTCTTGGGTTTTTAATCCCTATCCTCGGGCAGTATCTCATATTTACTGTGGCAACCCTTCCGACCAAACTTGTAATACCCGAGTTCATTTTTTAGGCAACGATGCTGAATAATTTGCCCCTATCAAAGTACACAGGTTTTCTCTGCAATGAATGAAAGGGCGGGAATAGAGGGAACCAAGATTAAGACTGAGACGCGAGACGACGACTTTATATGCACAGGTATGTTGCTGAAGGTGCAACAGGCAAGACGTAGACATTTGTTTCGTGGTTGTAACTGATCATCAGTACGTCATATGCCTTGTGCAGTGAGGTATATACACAAGTCAAACAAGCGCATGACACTGATTGATGTGGTTGGGATCTCACTCGATCCCATTCTGTCCGCCGCCCGCCAGCTAGCCAGTGGCGATCAATGAACGTTGTGTCATAAGACACATGCCACATATAATGCACAGGTATGTTGCTAAAGGTGCAACAGACAAGACGTAGACAGCAGTTTAACTGTTGTTACCACTTATCATATTTGGCATGTGTCTTAGGACACAACGTTCGTTTATCGCCATTGGCTAGCTGGTGGGCGGGCGGATGGACATAATGGGATCTAATGAGATCCTAACCACATCAGTGAGTGTCATGTGCTTTTTTGACTTGTGTATATACCTCACTGGGGTGTAGGGGGTACTATTTATGGGTAGCAACACACAGGTAGTATTTGGTCACTTCATCTGTCTCGTATGGGTGGTGAATGCTCCTGTGGCCGCCTCCAGCTGGTATCCAACTCTCACCTGTGGCTCCTCGAAGCTGGTTCTTCCCAGCGGCCACACCCCAGGCAACCGCCACGACCGGCGGGCTAAACCAGGTGAGGGTCTCCTGTGTTGTGTGTGTCTTCACACCCCATACGTCTGCTTCCTTCCCTCTGCTCTTCACCCTTTCCCGTCCTCCCTGTCAATTCCCCTCTCCTCTTCCCAGCCCACTCCCCTCTCCCCTCCTACTTCTACTCTTTCCCCTCCTCTCGCTCTTCTTTCCTCCTCTCTATCTTCTCCTCTCCATTACTCATATTTCTTCCCTTCTCCCTTTCTCCTTACCCTTCCCTCCTCCCCCACGGTCGAAAAAGTCCTATGGCGAGGGCGACATGCAATCACGTAGGTGGCCCAGGCGAATCGGTCGTTCTCTCAATAACCCTAATCGTGACCCATAGTGGAGTTCGGTAGCCACCTGGGATGACTGAGCAGCCATATTTAGGGATAGCACTGCTTGGCCCCTCGCGAGGGGGGGGGGCTAAATGTTGGGTCTCATGACAGCTGCAGCAGACCGTGGCTAGCAGACTGCAATTACATGCGGTCGAAAAACTCTAAAAAATATCAACAACAACTCCTCTCCCCTTCCCCTCCCCACCATACCCTCGGGGGTACCCCCAGACATCTCGAGTGAGCTTGCTCACTCTAGCAACCTGGAATGTTTGATCCCTTTCAGACAATCCCAGGAGCAACCGACTGGAATGGAGGACGGCCTAGTCGCTTTGGAACTGGCGCGCTACAAGGTGGACATTGCTGCTCTCAGCGAGACCCGATTCTCTTAACAGGGTCAGCTGGAGGAGTTGGGTGCCTGCTACACCTTCTTCTGGAGCGGCCGGTCTAAGGCAGAGCGTCGCGACGCTGATGTTGCCTTTGCCCTCCGGAAAGACATCGTGGGACGTCTCCCCTGTCTGCCGCACGGTATCAATGATCGCCTAATGAGCCTCCGCCTGCATCTTCAAGGAGACAAGTTCGCCACCATCATCAGCGCCTACGCTCCCCAATGACGAGCTCTGATGCGGTGAAGGACAAATTCTACGAGGACCTGCACGCCCTGCTGGTGACTGTGCCGAAGGCGGATAATTTAATTGTCCTTGGTGACTTTAATGCCCGCGTCGGGATAGACCGTGCCTCGTGGAGAGGAGTGCTGGGTCCCCATGGTCTCGGTAGCTGTAACGATTTGGCCTCCTCCTTCTGCGAACGTGTGCGGAACACTGTCTCCTTCTTATAAACACCTTCTTCCGACTTCCGATGCGGCAAAAGGCGACCTGGGTCCACCCCCGGTCAAGACACTGGCACCTCTTGAACTCTGTTCTCGTCCGAAGGCGAGATAAACAGGATGTGCTGGTGGCAAAGGCGATCCCCGGTGCCGATGGATGGATGGATCACCGCTTGGTCATCTCCAAGATGAGTCTTCGTCTGCAACCACGTGGACGACCACAAGGTAAGCGACCACAAGGTAAGTTGAATACTGTTTTGTTGAATATGCCTGCTCACCATCTACATTTCAGCAACGAACTGTCCAACTGACTAGGAAACGTTCCAGTCGCTGACGCGGACATCTCCGTGGATAACCGCTGGTGTCAGCTGAGGGACACCATCCATTCCACCGCCCTGGATGTCCTCTACCGAACACGTCGTCAGCAACAAGACTGGTTCGATTACAACGACGCAGCTATCAATGCTCTGCTCGTCGAGAAGAACCAGTTGCACAAAGCCTACGTCGATTGCCCTACAGCTGCAAACAAAACAGCTTTCTACAGAAGTCGCCGCCTTGTACAACAACGGCTGCGGGAGCTGCAGAACGCCTGGATGATGCGCAAAGCCGAGGAAATCCAAGTATACGCGGACCGAAACGAATGGAAGAACTTCTTCGCCGCCACAATGTCTGTCTACGGACCTCCCGTCAAAGGCGCCGACCCTCTTCTCAGTGCCGACGGCAGGACCCTACTCACTGAGAAGACGCAAATCCTGACGTGATGGGAAGAACATTTCCGAAGCGTTCTCAATCAGCCCTCCACCATCTCCGACGCCACCATCACTCGCCTGCCTGAAGTGGAAATCAATGTCGA